>JAOPUB010111506.1:0-12380 GCA_027564055.1 Neptis clinioides
AGTGCGAAACTGACCAGCTGGCAGCTGCTCTATTGACTATTTATACATTCATTCATACTCATAGAATAGAGAAAATGTCTTTGTGGAATTTAAATAAAGGTTATTTTCGAATGTTGAAAAAAGTTACTTGAAAACGGAGTAATTGACTTAATTAGTTTTAAAAGAAATACAGTAATAGTGATTTAAACTTTACATTAAACTATCACGTCTTGCAAGGTCCATTTTTTTAGTGCAAAATATTTCAACATTAAAAAAAAACAGATAGTATTTTAACTGTAGATATTAAATTATTTCAGTACCTTTTTTTATAACTAATAAACGAAAACAATCATGGTTTATATAAAAAATTTTTTTAAGCTGATAATATGTTATAGTTTGCGACATCTATACTTGTAATAAAATTGTAGACGTCGTATCTGTCCATATGAGATTTTTGAAAAAAAAGTAGACGTGTGAAATAAGCTATAAATCACAATAGTTTTAGAAATTTTGTCTGTGTATCTGTTAGTTTTTGCAGGCATCTCATGAAAACGGCTGAACAAATTTGAATGAAATTTGGTCCATGGATACTTTATAACCTGGGTTGGAAAATAGAATACTTTTTGTCCTAGAAAAAAGATAGTTCCTGTATAAATATACGGTTTTTGTGGTGAATGCAGTGCTGAAGACAATTAAGTGAAGTAAGAGTATTAATTCGTAGGTTGAAGTAAAAAATAGAATTCACTCATCCCAATGTCGGAATCTCTGTGGGATACAAGGGATTTATTAGCATAATATTTCATAGTATAGCTGATATGATAGGAATGAAATTTTGCACACAAATAGATAGTAAGTCGAGATCAACTATGAGTACTTCTAGCTATAATACGAGTTCTTGTGGGATATAAGGGTATATATATAAAGTCTATACTTAATATTGCGAAAGTAAATCTGTCACTCAATCGTGTTCAAAGCACTGAAGCAGACTTGAAGAAATTTGGTATAGAAATAGATTAGAACTCAGGAAAGGACATCAGTTAAGTTTTACTACGTTCGGTTGCGCTATACGCATCCTAATTGACAATGTAGGCATATAGATTATAATGTTACTTTAAACACCCGAAGCGAACCGCGGCGGGTCGACTAGTATAGATTAATTTTTATGACGTCTACCAGTCCACCGACACTGTTCGATTATCTAAAGTAAGTAATAACCTTGGAGATTCAATTAATGAATTAACTCAGCTGTTATCGTACAGTTCACCATTAGTTCAGTGACAGCTTGGGAGAGCGCACGCGTGCACAATGGCGTCAGATAACCTTACCGCAGTTTTGCATAAGACGAAGGATTTGAGATTGGTATGTAAATAAAACATTTTCCTTATTAATTATTTCAAAATTTATTCTTATGGAAATTATCACATAGCATCCCGAAATAAAAAAAATATTGATTTAAATTAATCAATTTTAACTTATAGTATTACTGGCTGGAATAGAAAAACAAACCATAATAATATTACCGCATTTATTATCTGTTATTTACTTTAAGAGTTCAAATAGATATTTGATTTAATTAATGTCTTGAAAAAGCAATGTAATAGTTAAGTCCATGGAGGTGAAATGGTTACTGGAATGACAACAATTTGTACTTAGTATTTAATAATATCAAAACCCATAGGTCTATTATTATAGTAGTTAAATATTCTAAAAGTTAAGGTTAGGTTTACTGTGTAGTTTCGATTGCGTTTGACAATACGTGGTGGCCTAAGATGCTTGAGCAACTTATCGAAAAGAAGTGTGATCCTACTGTCATCAGAATTGTTAATAGCTACCTAAGCGAAAGACTGGTGTCGGTAGAATATGCTGGATGCACAACTACCAGAAACACTAACAAAGGGTGTATACAGGGTTCGACTGGAGGTCCATTATTATGGAACCTTCAGTTGGACCCCCTACTTAAGAGGACAGAGGGCATAAGAGCAAGAGTGCAAGCATTTGCAGATGACATACTTGTAATAGCCTCTGCACACAATACAGAGGATCTAAATGAGAGGGTCAACGAAGCGTTAAGATACATTTCGGAATGGGGGATTAAAAACAAAATGCGATTTGCTGAGCATAAGACGCAAGTAATTTTGGTAACTAAAAAACTTAAATACGAACAACCAAAATTTATTCTTAATAATATAACTTTAAAATTATCTCCAACTCTTACACTCTTAGGACTCACAATAGATTCTAATATCAATTTCATTTCTCATCTAGACAAAATTATTTCCAAATCAGTTAAAATCTATCAATCGGTTTCACGCGCTGCAAAAGTCACCTGGGGATTAAACCCGGATATAGTACGCACTATATATACGGCGGTCATCGAGCCTATTATATTATATGCTGCATGTGCGTGGGAGCCCATATTGGAAAGAAAATACGCTATAAATAAACTAAATAAACTTACCAGAATGTTTGCTCTTAGAATCAGCAAATCGCACAAAACAGTATCGTTTAATTCGGCTATTTTAATTGCAAGCATTCTTCCACTCCAATTAAGAGTGAAAGAAGCTGCAGATATATATAAAATAAAGAAAGGCGAAACATCAATCTCCCTATATCCTGGAAGATTAACAGAAAAGCCCATTAGCCCCTTCGAATTGTCGCATCCATCTACGAGAAGGGCTATACGTCATGGAAATCTTACGTCTCAAGAGGAAGTCGACGAAATAGAAAATGGCTGGCCATGTGTGTATACCGACGGAAGTAAAATTGATAATAGAGTGGGGGGAGCGTTTGTAATTTTCAAAGAAGGAAGGGAAATCGTAAACAGCACCTTCCGGTTGGACGATTGCTGCTCGGTGTTCCAGGCGGAGTTGACAGCCATATCTCATGCGCTTATATACATAGAACAGAAACACAACATTATTAAATTTTCAAATATAATTTCAGACTCCAAATCAGCTCTACAATGTTTAGAAGATCCCAATCATCTCCATCCAATAGTAAATACAATAAGAGAAACAATTAAGCAGATCGAAGAAAAAGGGGGACAACTTTACTTTTACTGGATAAAAGCGCATGAAGGTATGGTTGGCAACGAGCGAGCAGACACTCTGGCAAAGAACGCAGCCTTGAAGAAGAAAACGGCACCGGTTTACGACGGTATACCTATGGCTACAGCTAAATATATACTACGGCAAGACAGTATTGAGAAGTGGCAGGATGTGTACAGCAGTGCAGAACAGGGTGAACTTACGCGGTTGTTTTTCCCTGATGTCCGTGAATCTAGGAAAACTATCACATCGATAAAAATTGATAACGTTTTATCCCAATTATTAACCGGACACGGGGGATTCAGCCAGTACCTTCACAGGTTCAAATTAAAAGAAGACCCGCACTCCGATTGTGACCAATCGTCCGTGCAAACTGTTATACACATCCTCTGCGAATGCCCGAAATTTGGAAGTCAAAGGGCTAGTTGATCACTGAAAACAAAAGGAAGATCAAGTGTCCATATATTATTTAAAAGGAATCAAAAATCAAACATTACCAACATGTTTCAAGTTCTACATTTTATTGGAATTCAGTAGATAGCATCGAAGGGTGCGTCAGTCAAGTAATATTTTATTTCCTACACATATTTATTCCAATCACTCGTATTTCTTTGTAGATATACAAATGAGACCCTCGAGGAACATCAAAGTGATCGGTCAAGCAAACTGCGCCCTCTCCCTCCTCCCGTTATATCTAAGGGATTTATATTGCTTTGCTTATGAAACATATATATTTTAAAGCTTTACTGACTTATTGATGTTTGTTTGTATGTACATATTTTATTTATAAAGGCTGTAGTAAATACATGTAGGTTATTTATTAAAAGCCTTTTGAAGATTCCATCCATCCCAGAATTTATCTAGGAATCACCTGAAAATATATCATCATCATCATCTAAGGCGCTACAGCTCCGGATGGGCTTTGGTTTAGAATATTTTTCCACTTCAATCTCCCCCCAAAGTCTAGCCATCTGATTTTCATTTCGTCGGTCGGGTACTCTGTTTTCAACCATCTTTTCCACATGTCCTGCCTATTTAACGCGTTCGACTATAATGGTCTTGATGATATTATACATCTGATAAAGCTCGTGGTTATACCAAGTTCGCGAACTCTCCCCTTCCAGCACTGCTCCAGAAATGCGTTTTAAAATCTTGCGTTACAATATAATACAATTCCATGATGTGTGTTTTGAGTGATTGTATGTAGGTCTACAGTTTGATGTTGCAGCTAGTTATCTATAATCTCTATTTTAAACTAAATTACACCACTGGATAGCTAAAGGATCAAAGAATTTATTATGCTAAGTAAGGACTATGAAATACCGCGCGCGGTGGAGGGGAAAGCGTCGCAATTTTGAGGATACATTCACGTACAACATACTTCTTCATAATAATAGAGTATAATATTTTTATGAACAGACAATCTATACATTTTTTTTAGTATATAAATCTTTAGTAGTTAGAATTTAGTTTCTAGTAGTTCTATTTGCTTTGAAGTTCCTTTTTTATCTCCAACTTATGAGGATAGAGATAAGGTTTTAGGATTTATTTCGTTCTTGCCCTTTTATTTATTGAAATACAATTTGGAAAATTTATTAAACGATGAGCTAGCAACACTATTGTGATTTCACAAAACATTTTGTATAAATGCCTAGATCCATAATTAGTTTTGATGTCTTAGTTAACCCTTAACCACCTACCACTGGTCTCTGAGACCGTAACGCATTCAAATTCAATTATTACTCGCTTCATGTGTCCCAGAACATTCATCGGTACATATATTAAGTTCCAATCTGTCCGATTTTATCATTTTCAAAGTCTAAAAATTCTTCCTCCAGGCAATTAACTAGGCTTTGAAGTGCCACCCAGATTCTTATGAGCAAAGAATTTTCTCTCCCATTTCTTCAAATAAAAGTATCTTAAGTTACTTCCTACAGCATCACCTATCTGCCAGGGAAAGTCTCGTTCAAATCGGTCCAGCTGTTGTTATTTTTGTATATGTATCGTGTATACAAGTAAGTAATTTATCTAAATAAAGATAATTTCTTATTAATTAGCTAACTTAATGTTCTGAGGAATAACATCATAAATCACAGAAACCGATGAATTAAAGAAAGAAAAATATGAAAAAAATGAAGTAAAATATGAAAAGTTTGTCTTAATAGGTGATTGCTCTTGAAACATTATTTTTGTAGTTAACATAATTACCTGCACCAATTTATCCGCGTATTGCGGAAGTCCTATGAGTCGTAGCGTGATGTTATGTAATCTATGGCCTTCGTTATTACGTGGGCCGTCCAAAATTAAAAGATTTTTTTAATTTGAAAATCTACTTCCTGAGATTCACGTGTTCAAACAAACATAAGTATAAATAATAATTGTAACCTTTTTTGTGACTTTAGAATATCCCAGTGTACTTAGTAAAAAGCGGTTATTTTAATATTACAAACAGACACTTCAATTTTAATGATATGTTAAAACTATTAATTATACAACCATCATCACGATAAATTTACCAATAAATGTTTGTGATTTTATCATAATAATCATCACAACCTTTCAATGGCCAACTGTTGAGCCGTGTCTCTTCCTCATAATGTGGAGGGGCGTTAGACCATAGTCCAGCACGCTGGCCCAGTGCGGATTGGCAGACTTCACACACCTTTGAGAACTTTAGTGAACTCTCAGGAGTTCAAGTTTGCTCACGATGTTTTCCCTGAGTGTCGGATCGTACTCGGACCTCCGGAGTGAGACATCAAGTCTTAACATCACTTCTTATATTGTAATTTTATATATTGTTGAAATTCATATTTTCTTTTAAATCTAATTTATTTAGTAATTTTGTCGCGCTTTCTTAATAATTTTAGACTCACGAAATATAAATACAGAAGAATGTTTCTTCGGCTACCTCAGTGAAGCGAGGTATATTACGAATACAGTAAACAATATATCATACAGCATTGAATATTAATCACATAACCATAAAAGTAATATCGCTTGTTACACATACTAATATACATGTTATACAACAAAGTGTTGTCACGTGACATATACTATTCTTAGTCTTGATTCATGTCGAGGATATTGTTAACCCTTCTACTAGGTCACAAACCCCAGATATTACCTCACTTATATTTATAATTAATGTCTATATACTGACATAATAATAGAAGAACGAGCAGAACTAGCCGATCTATGCGACTTCATGACTTCATCTACATGATGTTCCACTCCTATGGGTCGCAGCGTGATGTTTTATAGCTTGAAATCTTCCCCGATAAATTAACTATTGAACACACAAATAATTTTTCAATTCAGACCAGTAGTTCCTGAGATAAGCGCTTTCAAACAAACTCTTTATAAATTTAGTATAGATTTGCATGTTTAATTTTTTTTTTATTTATAACAATATATAAACAATGGTAACCACCGGAAAATTTATAGCCAATCTCATAGATCATCTAAGATCTATAAATCATGAATCTTACTAAGTAATAAGTATAATAAAAACGATAATAGGAACAGTATTTTAATACAATGCAATTACGTGCAAACATAATCGCGTTGAACACGCCACTGTATGCTTGAGAATATTAAATACAGAATTCTACTAACTAATAAAAATTGGCATCAAACTAACTATAGAATTTTGAATTCTTATTAAAATATATTTTCAATTGATTTTAGTAATAGTTTCGCGACGCAAAGAAAGCTTCTGGGAGGGTTGTAGTGCAACAATTACGTCTAAAAGATAAATAAAAAATTCTAGTTCAACTAAACTAGTAAAACTGAAAAAACTAGCTATAGAAATTTACATTGTTTTTTTTTATTTTTGTAATAGTTTCGCGACGTAAAGAAAGGAATTGAGATGAGTTGTAAAGCATCAATTATGTCTAAGTTAAATACAGAATTCTAGTACAACTAAACAAAAAAAACTAGAAATAAACTAGCTATAGAAATTTACAGTATTTTACAAATTAATTTTCTATAAGTTTTAGTAATAGTTTCGCAACGTATATAAAGCTAATGAGATAAGAGAAAATATGAATTACTATTACGCCTAAATTAAATAAATACAGAATTCTTTTTTAAAACAAAACTAATAAAATTCAAATATATTATTATTATTTATTAATGTACTCTTTTAATAGTTTACGTAAAAAAAGTCATAACTTGTGACAAGCAGAAGATCACGATATTCAAGTTGTATAGTGGGATGAAATGTTTTCATGGTATCATTGAAAAAAAATCAATTCCTATTAAATTATTGTGGGAATTGATTCTTCTACTATCAGAAAGTAAAAAAAATATATTTTAGTAGTTTATAAGCTAAAGGTGGCTTTCAGAAAGTTTTAACACAAACACTAAACTATTTTCTTGTATGTTTCTGTTTTCTGGATCGTTATACTTTTACTAACCATTTATCATTAAACCCTTAGGTGTCGATAGACAGACGGATAGATAGATTTAATGTATATTAGTAATATAACAATCAAATATAATCATTATGACATAAATTGTTTCATTGTGCCAGGACACATACAAAGGTCACTTGATAAGATAGTAGGTGCAGCTGCAACTGCTTTATCTCCACAATACATATACAGAACACAAGGATGACCATCTAAAATGGTGACCATGGTACTTTTTATTAGTTTCTTTTAATACCTTCTAGTATTTTTTGTAATAGTTACATCATTTTTTTATATTTAATTGACGATCCTCTAAAGAATTTTAAACTTTAAAGATTTTCAACATTTTTATATTGCTACATTACATGTTTTTACAAAAAGAATAACTGACTGACTGACTGTATTATAGTTTTACTTTTTAGGCATATTAACCAAAGCGTTCACAGATTTCTTCTCATAATAAATGAAATAAATTGTGTGCGTGAAAAAAATGACAAATTTTTTTTTTTTTGTTTTTTTTTGACTTATTTTCTTGTTAGAAGGTATTAATTAAGAAGTTATGGTCTAGACTGTTACAAAATTTATTCCTGGTGGTTATACTTTAGACTCAGACTGACTGTAATGCTTACTGTTAGAATACTCGTGATGTAGTAATTATTATTTCTGTCATGGCGGCGTATTTATTTGGTTAGTTTTTATTAAATAGCATGTGTTAGCACACCGATTGTCGGTTGATATTATGCACCAATTAGAACACTTCTCCAATCAATGCTACCAACGTTCAGTCAATTTAGTGTTTCCAGCATCATAATTAACAATAGCTGTACTATTGTTGATATAAACTGATCATCTATACTTAATATTATAAAACAGAAGAGTTTGTTCTTTTGTTTGAACGCACTATTCTCAGGAACTACGAGTGTTGGATAGTTAATTTATCGAGTCACCCTATAGGCTATATAATATCACGCTGCGACCCATAGGAATGGAGCATCATGATTTGCATGTAATGATTTTTTGACATAATTAGCAACCTAACATGACAGGCTGAACAGCATTCAAGGAATTGACGTCACGAATTAGTGAATGTCATTTTATTTTCACACTCTCTAACGTGCTATCTGCATAGTTATTTTTGATGTCTTTTATTGTCTGAAAGTATAGATGTTACATTTTTATTAATGCTCTATTTAAAGACATCGTAATCTACGAAGCGAAGCGAGGGCGGGCTTCTAATTTGCGTAATTACCAGCTACTTAGTTGCTAAATATAGAAGCAGTATATTATTATCCCGCATGATTTCCCATATTTTCTAATTTTTCCAGATACATAACTAATCGATTGCAGTGGACCGTTCGTTATAATATGAAAGTGTTTATCAGTGTTTTGAGATAATTATTTTGCATTTGATAGTTCATTAGCATAAACTAAAGTTTAAAGTTATTAGAGACAATTATTAAGACAGACTGGTAAGAGTTTTGTACATTACATTATATAAACCGCTTTAAAATGGCGAAAATAAAATAGTTTACGTATCAAATATTGTTAATCGATAACAAGAAACCTCTGGAAATAATAAATGATTGAAATTCTTTAATAAATGTAAAATTTAAATATACTTCATTTAGTGTATATTATTATATACAATACTGTGGTTTAAAAACATTTATAAGACTTTGTCTGTCTTAAATTTCTCTCTCTAAAAAAAAGTCGATATTTACCATCTCTGATATTCTAAATGTCTGTGAGGTTAAAATCTTCTTATAGAGGTTATATATCAGGAGATATCATCATATAGAGATATCGTCAATAGTAGATACATCTCATAAACATCTTCAAGGATTATCTCTCTCTGTAGTACTTACACTACTGAAACACATTACAATCCTAAAATGTATATCAAAGTATAGTTTTTCCCCAACACATGTAATTAGCTAACATTCGTGCATGAGATATACTCGTAGTTTTTGCTTGTGATCTCTACTGGTTTCCGGTAGAGTGTTTTGCTTAATAATCGGTATAATCGACTCAGTAGAGCATGCTCTTACAATGATTTATTAATATACACCGTGTCTATCTGTCGTAATAATAATTGAATTAAAATATCTTTTAATGCTTTTATAATTGCAGCTAATCGTGTAGAAAATGATTAATACGACACACAAGATTATATTAACTACTTCTCTTACCTAAGCTAAATGAAAAAAATATACTTTAGAAATATTTTAAATTTGCATCTTATTTAGTTCAGTAGCTTTATCGTAATGCAAATATATACATATAAAAAGACAGACAAATAGTTTCGGAACAGATCTATTTATTACTTTTTGGTTAATTTTTGAGGATGTGATAGATTTAGTCAAAATTCACCTTATTATACACGAATTGCCCCGCACGATTTTATCCACGTCATGCTCCACTCCTATGGGTCGCAAACCTAAAACCTTCCTCAATAAATGAACACCATCCAACGCAAAAAGAATTTTTGAATTTAAACTATTAGTTCGTTCAGACAAACAATCTCTTTAGCTTTTTATTTTATTATATATATGTCGAATAAATATTGGTTTAACTTAGCCTTGTGTTTGGTGAGCGTTTTTATAACGAAAGGATCCTTCTAAACCTACACACTTGTTCGCTAGTCCAAGGCACTGCTGGGTTCCTGACAGAATAGTTAGAGATTGTAACGTCTAGTTATATCCTGACTGTATCACGCCCGTAGCTCTTTTTTTTAGTTTATACTCTAAAATATAGTATAGATTTTAATACAATGTACAATATATAAATATATATTTCATTTATGTATCATGCCACGCAATGTATGTGTGTAAATTGGTTGGATTATACATATATACGATAGTTGCATTATAACTTATCTCAATAGGTTTCTTTACGTCGCGGAACTATTACAACTGTATTCGCTAAGACAATATATCCCTCCCTTTTAAGAGCATCCTGCATAAAATAGGAGACATCGCATTGATACTATAGGAAATAAATTAGATTTCTGCTTTTGTACCGTAGATAAGTAATGTTTCCTTCTTTGTTCTGCAACCTTATTTCTCTGATAAAATAAAATGGTATAGATATTTATGTGACTCGTTTTGAATCTTTTCATATTATCAATACATATAAATAAAATTAGATGTATGTTTATAATATTAAAATAATCGCTTTTCATTAAGTTCACCATGATGTACAACATGTTGTATAATATTATACTTAAACAGCATTTTTTTTAATGTTTGTCAATCCTTTTTCCACCTAAACTTAGCTGATGTAACTTAAGCTAATTTATTTTATGAGATATC
The DNA here is from genome assembly GCA_027564055.1 of Neptis clinioides. Lineage (NCBI taxonomy): Eukaryota > Metazoa > Arthropoda > Insecta > Lepidoptera > Nymphalidae > Neptis > Neptis clinioides. The sequence continues at coordinate 10,750 of JAOPUB010111506.1, forward strand.
CAAATAAATTTAATGTAGGTACCACATCAAAAATTATTCTTACACAAGTAATAAAATTACTACTTATTATATGGCATCTAAATTCGTATTAAATTAATTTGACATTAACTAACTTTAACAATTGTAAAAATAAATAATAATTTTGTATGTATGAAAGATATTATTGTATAGATTTGTAAAACACTTTCGCAAGAAAATTACCGTCCAATGAATATAGCACGTGCAGTTATTTTTTCTTAATATATTCAATGAGTAAAGGAAATCTTTGAATTTCTTCTTTCCAGGCGCTTCTTAGTAATGCGTGGTAAATTGAACCGGGGCGAAACCGGTACGGGCCAGCTAGTCAGTGATAACATTATTTAATAATTTTATCAATAATATAAGCAGAGCTGTTTTATAAGGCGCATTAACCCCTACCTTCACTGCTCGATTTGGTTACCTAACATCTAAAAAAATTGTTACGGAAGCTTACAATATTATGTAACGAACCAGTAGTAAATTTTTATGAAACGAAATGAATATTATATAGTAAAGAGTTTGATTGTTAGTATGTTTTTGTTAAATTTTTCGAATTAATAATTATTAGAGGATAGTCCATTTATTGAGAAAGACTTTAGGTTATATAATGTGCAGCAACCAATAGGAGTGGAGCATCACGCGGACAAAGTCGGGCGGATAGCCTAGTCTATACTAATATTATAAAGCTGAAGAGATTGTTTTTTTGTTTGAACGCGCTAATATTTTAAAAACTATTTTAGTATTGGGATAGTCCATTTATCGAGGAAATTTTTAGACTATGCAACATCAAGCTGCAACCAATAGGAGTGGAGCATCACTCGAATGAAACCGCGCGGGTTGGCTAGTGCTTAATAAAATCAAGTTTCAAATACAAAGTCAGCAATACATATCTTCACACGCATCGATACGCAACATTTATTATAACATCAAACTACCCACATTACTTGCTATTACTAAAACCTCTTTGGTTCTTATTACTGCTACATACAGTGCAAAATATAAAGTAAAATCAATATTAGGGTGCATTTTTGAGGTTGTGTAAGGGACTGAAGGGAACAGTGTTTCCTAAACTTTATCACACAGAAAAAGCATCCCCGTAGTTCCTTATTACTAGCGGACCTGCCCGCGCTTCGCTTGGTATATTTAAAAAGTAAAATTATAATCTATATGTCTACATTGTCAATCAGGATGAATGTAGCGCAATCGAACGAACGTAACTACAAAATTATTAATTATAAAACCGTGGCATGTGGCAACACTGCATCGCCTCTGTTCTTCAGAAATATTGTAGTGATGTTTCTCACAAACATTTTAAAATTAGTGCAATAGGAACACAATGACTATGACATATTGATTTCAAAGTATGGCAACATTGCACCACCTATACCACGCTGGATCACGCTAGTGTGGCTCCCTATCAGAGTAAGAATTATCAAAGTCGGCTTAATGCTCTCAGAAATAATGTCCAAATTACAAAATTGTCACTGTATTACATTTATTGGTCATATCTTTTTATTTATCATAAATATGGCAACAAGACATAGTCAATGTTAATATCATTGTTCCTATATGTATAAAATATATGTCGCAACACTGTCGCGCCGCGTCGTACA
>JAOPUB010111612.1:0-12380 GCA_027564055.1 Neptis clinioides
GATAAGATCCTTCAGGGAATTTGTCATTAAATCCAGAGAGTTTACATTGTATTTTGACTAATTCTATTAAATTTTTTTTTGAAGAATAAAGACAATATATTTCTCTTATATTATCAGTATTAATTTTATTGTCACGTTGATTGTTGATAATTTAATTTCAATTTATTTATGAAAGTTTAAATCCATGTCTGTTTGTTTGGCACTCATTTTTGGTTTATGGAAAATTATGGCTAACAGACCAAATTTCTCTAAATAACAATTAAATATATAATATTTAATAACAATTAAATAAATAAAGATAGCTTAATTTACTAATATGTGTTTCATTTTTAGATGCAAACACAAGTTCTTTTAGACAAAATTGTAACAGCAGCCAACCCATCAGTAGCCACAGCATCACTAGGACAAGCCTTAGCTGAAGAAAAAAAGTGATTTTTCATATTAAATCCTGTAGAGGAGCAAAAAATATTTTGGTGTCATAAAACTCAAAAACTTACAAATAATTAGCATTAAGAGTAAGAGTTGATGTGAATGTAGATTTTGGAAAATTTTACAATTATACTAATAGATCCGCTCAAGATACTTTATATGTGATGAATCTGTTATTCATATTATGATACTTTATTTTTCAAGCTCTTTTGCATCTTTATACAAAATTTTCATCAAAATGGGTCCAGCCATTGTTGATATATAAATACTAGTTTTAGATATTACTAGTCGGCTTTGTTATGATCCAATTTACCTTGTCGTAAGCCTAGATTTATCAAAAAACTCTACCGACTGTAAACATATTGTATCATTATACAACAAAGCTGTTTTGGCGTGATTGGGTAAAAACATCCAAACTTCCACATTTATAATAATAGTAAGATAACATAATACAATTTTTTTTTCCAAAATCTGTAAATTGATCATAAACTTAAGAAAAACGTTTTATTGCTATTCATCAGAAGTAATAGTAGCTTAAATCCATTTTACTATTGATGTATGTTATAGCGGTTATCGTCTCATATAGACACCAAAATATTTTTTTATAATTAATTTAGTAGTTAAATGTAAATATATTTTACCTGTAGAGACGTTGATATACCTCAATAATTTATTTTTGTAAATTTTTTAAATTGTATATAGTGTAGTGTACAGAATCGAAAATTATAAATGTAATATAAAAATAATATATTTATTTTATTTTGATCCTTAACTTGTCGTAGTTCTACAGTTTTTTTTAAATTTTATAAATTTTCTTTTTAATTTTGTTATCATTACAGAGAGCCTTCAAATAAGGTTCAATCATGTACCAGATGGGATGAAGATAGCACATACAATGTGTCCATGGATAATGTTCAACTAAATCTGTATGAATTAATAAAGAAAATTTTATCATATCTATATTATTTTGTATGTATTAAGAAGTACACTAAAGCGTATAGCTGGGAAATATTTTACTCGTACTTAGAGGATCATTATGAAAATCAAAAAATCCTTAGTATGGAAAATAATGCATAACATTTTCTGACATATTTCGACTAATATCACTTTTCTCAAATTCTTTAAAAAAAGGTTGTAATTTTCTTACTTCCGCCAAAATTCTGCTTTATGATTAGTTCCTTTGAAACATCGTGATACGCCTAGGTTTCTGCGGCTTAGCAGTCACCTCCCTAAGTTAATAATTTGAATATTTGATTTTGTACTTATATTTCTATAAAATACTATAGTAACTGCTATAGTACACAGATGTACTCAGAATTATACTGTAATGGTTAGGATTACAGTATAATTCTTGTCCGTGGAATGGTGACAAGAATGCTTGCTGCTTTTCTCCTCTGAATCGCAATCCCGATGCTTCGCCCAGTGGAAGCGATGAGATGTGATGTTACGTCTTTTAAATTTTTTTTTTGCGCTACGGCTCTATGGCCCAAGCGTTTCTACTGCAAAAGGAACGAAAATATACTTTGTTCGTAGCAACCCACTTTGGATTTGGCATATATCTCTGACGTGTCAACAACAAAGAAATTGGACTTGGTGTATACTCACTAAGTCAAAGTTCTCTCACAGTGGATTTCCAGAAATATACAATTTTTATATATATTATTTATAGCTATTTAGAACAGCAGAATCATTGGAGTAATGGTATAAGTAGCAAATCTAAAAGAAAATTACCCTTCTGAAGATATCCTGAATGCGATGAGAATCATTCTGTTCCTCAACAATGCCTAGTTCGCCGTAGAACAATGCCGCCCAGTGCTGCTCCGCTTCCGCCGCCGCCCACGAGACGTGTTTATAATTCAGCTTTAAATAGTTTGGTGATACTGATGACCGCCCTCTAGCGCTATAAGAAAATTTATACATTCTTATTAAAATTCATAGACGTACGCTTGACCACATAAGGCTCTATTCGCGTGTCTGGCAGTTATTGTTGATTTTTAAGAACGGAATATACAAGCGCAGATAAAAATGTTCCGAGCATATTAATAAAGTAAAATAGGTAATTTATACTAAACTTACCGCGTTTTGTAATGAACGCACTGTATGCGTACAAAATTTACAACATTCAACATATATTCAACAACCATTTTATCATCTGTATTTAACGTACAAGATTCTTTGATTTGACTATTTTCGAAGTTAACTTCATAGCTTTTATCCCATATGTACTTAAAAACGTGTCTTATTTGTTCACCCAATACTTCGTCATGTAAGTCATCAGAAAAACTCAAAATTAATCCCATAAGAGCTGGCATAATTTTTTTACAGAATTTTGGCTGAAATTAATAAATTTTTCGTTGCAAAAACAAAGTTGTCATGAATGCAAGACTTAATTCGTAATAAGATGTCTGTATTTCTTAATAGCAGTAAAATTTACTTACTTTTATAGCGCAAACAGATAAAAGACAGTTTAGATAATTTGAGGAGGATACAATTAAATCCAAAAGAGTCGATGTTATCCGCGTAATCCATTGCAAATGATTTTCACCATGACAAGGAAGCCAACACTTGGCGTCACTATATTTACTAAATATAGACTTGTTAATTTTGTATTCAGCTGAAATCTCACATTCTTCCAGTGATGCCGCTAGTGACTTTATTATTCCTTTATCGATGTTTACAATATCTGTAATATAAAGTAAGTATTATAAAAAAATACAATATGAACTACTAAAAAAAGTGAGGTAGTTATGCATAATTTTACCAAGAGATGCTTGACCATCACGGAATTTTAAAATATCTCTGAGAGATTTAATAACTTTCTTGCTGACCGTTATGTCTTCATCAAAAATATGTTCAAAAAGAGCCTCCACAACCAGTACAACAAAATATAATTTGGGACTAAGCTCAGTTATCTTCTTTGTATCGGCAGGCGGCACTGTGACTAAAGTCTTCATATCATATGTACCAATTTCTGCTAAACAATTACATGCTTCGATAGCGATCTAAAACATTAGTAAATTCTTTAAAATTATAATGAATGGAAAAGTACAAGTGAATGCTTCCATATTACTTGCCGATAAAAACTCTCCGATCATTGCTAATAATCGTGATAAATGATAGTTTTAAAAGAATACCTTTTCATCGCTGTTCATTTTCAACGTATTAGTTAAAGCGGAGATAACCTGGTGTACTAAACTTGATTTACAATCTTCTGAAAAACCCGTACTGCTAAAGTCTGCATAGAGTTCCTTTACGAATACTTTGTTTTCTTTTAAAAATTTACACATTTTAAGTAAAGTATTGTGGCTAAAAATTATAAATTTGGATAAACATTATTATGGCAATTTTAATGAAAGGTTGATTATTAATGAATCTTCCGGAATTTTAGGTTTACATTAATTTATTAGACACTTTGCAATCCTAGATATTAGTAAGTTAGTTATTTAGAAAAGCTATTTCCAGATTATGCCAAATTTATTACACAGTTATTCTTACCTCACAATTGATAAGTTTAACATGTATGCCCTCATTTTCTCAATAAACTCCGACTTTGAAGCCATTTTATCGACCTCATTTTCAGTTATTAGGTTTACACAATCGACGACATCTACACTCTTATTTATATCACGCTTAAAGTAATTTGTGAGATACTTGTTTAAAGAATCACATTCGACGTCATAACCTTCTTCAATTTTAATATTTAACGTGGAAGCAATCTTCGAGACGGTAGAAATCTGTATTTGTTCTATAGACTTTGTTGAGTATTTGATCATTTTCAAAATAATCACTGACAAACTTTTAGTGAAAACTTGTACTTCTCCTTTGCTCTTTGATTCTTTAAGGGCATTGCAAAAGCTCGCACACAAATAATTACAAAGAATTGCGTCGGACTTGTGACCTAAGGGTATATTATCTATGAAGGATAGGTATGCATGCAGAAGCAATACTTTCAAATCGAAAACATTCTCAAGTAATATATTATTCCAAAGTTTAAACAGGATATTGAGAATGATTGATACGTTGGTTTTACATAAGTACTGCATAATATTCTCGTCAATTAATTCCTGCAAATATTTGTCACATTAACTGGGTATTCATGATAATCATACACCAGTTCAGAAGTTTAATTTTCGTTTCCAATTTAATTAATATTTAAAAAACCATGAACATCTAGTTAGGACCTTATTTATAATTTTAAATTGAAGCTGAATTTTAGCCCCATTCTTTTCAAGTTTAAGCTTATTTTTTATTACACATACAATAAAATATAAAACATAATACATATTATAGATTATTTTTCATCAACGAAAATGTCATACTTACACCAAAATATTTTAGAATAGCAGAAAATATATTTTTGGAGTATGTATATGTGGTATTGTAATCTTGCAACTGTAATTGGAATAATTCAGAAGCTTCGGCTCTATCATATACGTGTGATGCGGTTAAAAATAATAAATCACCCATATTTTCAACAAACAAATTACTCCATTTTTCAGTGTTCAAAATTTGTCTTGTCAATTCAAACATTCTTATAGCACTCTGCGTTGTTGTAGAGTTTAGTTCTTCGTTTTCTAAATTATAATTTTTAACTACTATGTAAGGAAGGCACAGTGACATTATATTACAAAAACAAATCTGAAAAAAGAGGTTATTGAATAAGGTTATTGAATATTATAAATCAAAATATGATTAAATTAAACAAATTTGAAGTAGTATTACCTCTATGATATCTTCCACTGGTTTATTAGCCTGATTTTCAAAATTTTTCAAAATCTGACTATTATCCACAATTCCTTTTTGACGCCATAAGATATCAGTAGCAACTATCCATTTGATGTGTTTTTGAATAAAATCGTTAAAAGTATTGAAACCAAATAAATAAAGTGGCAAAGTTTCGAAATCTTTTTTATGTTTTAACCAATTGTACAAAATTCGCAAAATACTATTATTCATGTACACTTCTATTTTACTACAGGTAAGCTTTTCAGTTAGCATATTCAACACTTTTTTGACAATACATTTGTCCATTGATTTATCATTATCAAATAAGAGCAATCTCAAAATAAGATCATGGATAAATACAGTAACTGTGATTCCCAATGCATAAAAACAATGTAAAACTGTAAAAGACCGGTTCATCGATTCATCTCTTAAAATTGTTTCTTTTTTATTGGGTACCTGAAATACAAATATATTTAACTTTTTACACTATAAATATATTAATTAAAACAATATAAAAATTTAGCAATCATACTGACTAATGATGGAAACTACTCTAATTTAGCAATATTTAAAAGTTTCTTTTTTCTGTTCAAATTATATCAAATACCATATTTATTTTGTCTAAAGCCTTCTTTTATTTTAAAATTCTTAATTTACAAGAATACAAATAACAGCCAAAGAATACAAAAATTAATTATTTTTAATCTGAAAAGTCTAAAATCTCTGCAAAAAAAAGGAAGGAAGAAAAAAGGAAGAAAAAAAGGAACATTTCAAAATGATAATTATCCTAAAAAACGAATGTCATGAACTAGAATTTGATACAAAAAGTGTGTCATCTTTTATTAGCATACTTACATTTACTACATACTTACATTTACTACATACTTACATTTACTACAAATATGTTAGATATATGGTCTGCTATATATGCTATATCATCCTCACAAAAATCCTGCCCAATTACAGTTAGAAGATGGCAACTGTAGAGCCTGATGCAGTGATTATTTCCCTTTATACTGTCTATAAGAGCTACTTGAAATGTATTATGCAGGTCAGCGTCCTGTCGTTTGTTTAATACCAATATCTTTGCCACACATTCATGAACTAAGGCGGCAACATTGGGTGGCATGCTTAGACATCTTTGCAAATAACTCTTTACCATGATAACACAATTTTGGTTCATTATAATGTCTTCTTTGGACCAAATTGGAGCAAGCAGTTGCAGCAATGTTTTAAGAATCAGTCGGGTTGCTTTTGGATTTCTAAACGACGCCCTGCATAAATCCTGCATCAAACTGAAAATCGTTTCTGCAAGAGAAATGTTAGTATAAATCATGAATTGAAAATATTTATTTTTATTTATTTAATCTTTTAGTAAACATACAGAAAATGTCTTACCTAGAGGTCGATGTTCAGTGCTCTCATCATTTAATATAGCAATACACCGAAGAGCGCATCCTACTTCAATGTTTAAAGAAAAAGAATACAAGTCCTTATCCAGAACACAGTTAACAATCTCTTCAGTATATTCAGTCTGTTTTCTGCAATAAGCTGCAAGCAGATAAATACAGTTCGCCTTTAAGCCGAATATACTATATTCTTTTTCGTCTTCGTCATTATCACCATCATCTAAAGCGGTTTCCTGTTTTATAATATTGTGTACACAATGAAAAAGTGCTTCTTCAATATATCTACGAACTTCCGTGTTCAATAAGTCATTATAATCTCTTAATAAAATCTCTTGGATGCCCTTTAAAAGAGCCACTTTATCCCGTATAACACAATCCGATTTTAAAGTTTGCATTAAAGATGTAAACACATATCTTAAGGAGGTTTGGCATATTTCATACAAGGACAAAGCTTTCACATCATCCCTTGACCGCAAATTGCATTTCAATATTGTGTCCAAAAATGTAACAACCACATACACTTGTGTCACAAAATCAACATGTTTAATATTTTCATCTACCAATTTGGACATAGTCTTGGATAAATTTATCTCCAAATAATCTAGTACTATAACAAACATTTCGTTATTTGACTCAAATATTTCCAATAGTTTATTTTCTTTCACTTCTTCACACTTTACCATCTCATATTCAAATTCTGAATATAATATGGTTTTATCTATTGAATTAAATAGCACATTGTATGTATCAGTGTATTCTAAATCAATATTACAATGTTTTGATATTGGAAAGTTTTCATTACATACCAGCCTTAACAAAAATTCTTTTACAATATCTATATTAAGAGTATAAAACACATTTTCCTGTGTCAACCATGTGAGACACCGTTTCCTATCATCTACATTACAAAATTTTCTATAAAACTTGTAATACAAAATATTTAAAGTTTTCAAGCTGTTATTGTTTATTGGCATTCCCTTTTCTATGTATAAAACAAATAAAGGTAGTATGGTTTTATATTTTAACGGCACTACATTTAAAAGTACTTGAATGATTGTATGTATAGCTTTGTGTTCGACAGTCGCTCTCGTTGCATTTCTAAAATAAAAAAAAAAGATGACATAAACAAGATATTCATTTGAAAACGGCTAAAGGCAATTTAAGATGAGCTTTACCTTATGCATGCATTCCAAAATGAAACAAAATCTACAGAATTATCTTCTTCTTTCTTTTGTGATATTATGTTTTTTATTGTTGAAGAAGTAAGTTCCTCTAGACAATCCCAACTTATATGTTTATCGTTAGTTGTAATTATTATTTCAATTACTGTTAGTAACAGAACATTTTCTTCATAAGATATGGATGAAATATAATTTTTTTCATACATCAATACTATCCCAATCCTATAAAACGCAAAAACAATAGATTGTATGCATATAATTTTAAAATATTGATGAATTGACACGGTAAGAAAAATTTTAGTGGTATTAATAAAATATAGGTAAGAAAAATTTTAGTGGTATTAATAAAATATATAAAGGTTTAATTCACTCGATATATGTAAATAATAGATCGCACAGTATTTTAATTCGTTCATAATTATTTAGAGTATAAGTTAATAACCGCATCTACATGACATTAATATTTTTTTATACTGATATTTTCCTACGCTAAAATGCGCAATTTTCTTATGCAAAATTCAACTTTAGACTAAACACTTTAGACGCCATAAATATCATTATAAAAAACATAGTAAGATACCAAGGATCGCAGTTGGTTCGAAGTTCTTCCAATAGTTCTGGAAATGACTTTTTATTGCTGACTGATACCTTTTGCTTTTTCGACGAACTTCCAGCCTCTAGTACTAAATACTCATTATCCATATCAAAAGTCTATGAAAATAATAATATTTATATCAGAAAACTGAATTTGCTTGGTAGTAAACAAGAATTATTTCCAGTTCCACTTACCTGATAGTAAATCGCAGCAGCAACAAAATAAAAATCCTGGTATTCTGATGACAAATTTTCGTTAGGCTTTTTCGACTTTTGTACATAGTTAATCTCGTTACAAACTATCTCTAATATGTTATGTAAGAGTCTATTCCAAGTATCCCAATCGCTAGCTAATGAGCCATTCATGTTTTGACGTCTTCCCATTGGATGATGAATTAGTATACCAAGTTTAAATAATTTGAATAGTAAAAGCTGAGAAAAACAATTAAAATTTAGTTCTATTAACTTTGTACTCATTTGATGCTTTTTATATTACTAGCTATTGTGTTGATCATTTAAATTCTATACCTTCTTTTGTTGAGCGGTGCTTGTCTCATAAAATCTAAAGATTACTGGTAAGATGTTCTCACTAAATTCACACATTGTTAAACGACATTCCACTGAAAGCTAGAAAAGTCAAAATAATTAAAAATAATAAAGTACAGAATGTATAACAAATTAAAAAAAATACTCACGGTCTCCATCAACAATATAGCAATATTAAGAACAATTTCTTGAAATTTTTTGTCATATAAAACTTTTAGTAAACATTTCTTGATTTTGGATAAAGAATCTCGCAAATAAATAGTAAACTGGCAGCCGGAACAAGCATTTCTTACGACAAACCATAGAAGCCTTATTTTCACAAAATCATCCAGAGACGAACTGCTTGTAAGACATGCTGATATACAAACATCTAGTAAACCTTAAAACAAAATTATCTTACTTCTTACTTATATTATAAATGTGAATGTTTGTATCTTTGTTACTCAATAAATCTCGCAAAAACGGCTGAACAAATTTCAATGTAATCAACTTTATAATCTGGATTGACATGTACGCTACTTTTTATTTCGAAAACATTCAGAGCTCCTGCGGCAGAATGATAAAATATGTTTATAGATCTAAAAATATTTATTTAGCAACAGTATATTGAGAATTAAGGTTTTTTTGATAAATCTGAGTATTATACATGATAAATTAAATCCGGGCGAATCAACTGGTTTTAGAATAAAATAACATGTCCAAAACTAAATCAGTTAATAAAAATAAGAAACCTAGAGGTATATTTATTTAAAAAAGTTAATGAATCAATATAGTATCAAATATTGGTATGTATGTGTATAAAATAATAAGGGGCCGTTCAAGTATTACGTAAAAATTATAGGGGGCGGAGGGTTGCTTATTTTTGATGAAATGGGGGTCAGATCTCCCCAATCTGCATGGTATTTATGTCAGCGATAAAAATAATCACGCACATCGGGACGTGATAATAACTAAGCATGGGGGAGTTTGCTAATTGCAAATTAAAAAATCTGCTTACGTAATACTTGAATAGCCCCACATAGTTTAAGTCAAAAGCTTTTTGCACTGTTTTAAACTTAATCGCTCTTATTACAAAGATTTTCATCTCTAAACTATGGTTTATCTAAAAGCATGGTTTTTAGATTATGAGATTTTAGGTATGACATTTTTTTTGAAGAAGCTTAAACTATGGTTTATAGATAAAGCTTATTTACGAATAAAATCGACTGTGTCTTATTAAGACCATACTAGCTGGTTGCCTGTAAGAGACCCCTTTGCGCATCATTGTAATGCATAGCTTTAAGTATTTTGTATCTGTATTTTGTGTGCAATAAAGCATTCTTATAATATGTTTTAGTATAACATAAAAAGCTCTCATTATTTATTCAGCTTTACTTACTCTCCCAAACATCAGGTGATATGTAACCTAGATAGTTTTCATTTGGTAGGACATGTTTATAGAGCAATCCTAAATAGGCATCTCCAATCGCCTTAGCTAAACGACTGTCATTTAATATATTAAGACAAGCGGTAGTTATCCTTTCGCATCTAATATGTACACCACCTGAAATATCAAATTAGTAACTATGATGATAAGTAGTCGACTAGACATTAATGTTCTAAATAAAATTATCAGCATATGCACAAAAACAATTTTTGCTAGACTATAAAATATAATAGCAGTCCTCTATTAGCCCACTGATATCCAAGCTTTCAATGCTAAGCCTTCTGTCATTTATCATTACCATCAAGAATGTATTAACCAAGTCAATTATTTACATATTCTACTCACTTGACTTTGGAGTGAGTGAATTGTAGAATTGGTAAAAAGTTCTTTTATTTATATATCTATGTTAACAATTAACACAAATTTATCTACCTTTGTTTGCTCCTGCTACACATAAATGCAATAAATTTGTACAAAGAGGTGCTGTAACAGTGTTAAATGTTTTTGAGGTTTCATATCTTTCCGTTTCCTAAAAATTACATAATTATACAAAATCAAGAGACATTAAAAAAATCACTCAAAATAAAATCAAATCTAAAAACATTTTTTTATACAAAATTAATTTAATACTAGCTTATTAAATTCAATTGGCTTATTAAATAAAAAAATTAGTCAAACAAACAATTAATAAAATAAAAAGATTACTACTGTTCTATCTCTAAAATTAATTTTAAATATTACAAAACCTTCATAATATAATCATTAATGGTATCAAAAACATAGGTCCATGTATAACCAGATTTCTTTACTGTGTTATTGGTCAAAAGAGCAGGCACAGCATTTCTTGTTAGAAAATCCTTTAATGTTTCTGCACTTTTTTTTCTCACATTTGCACGGACTGATATTAAACCTGTACATATTTCTTTCACTGATTCTTCTAGAGACATTTTATAAGTATGCTTATCCAATTGATATCTAAAAAATAAATATAGTATTATAGATTCTGCTTCTTTTTAGATGAGTTGATGAATATGGCATTTGGAAAAAGAGCAAATAATTTTAAATACAGATATTATTTATATTCCTAAGCTACTTTTGAAATTATATCACAATAATTATTTTTGATTTCATATTATGCATTCCAGTCACATTTAATAGAAAAAGGTACATTATTATACTTTTTTTATACTATATTTTAATACAGTTCTATTATAATCTAAACTTATATTATGATTTGTATAAAATAATTTTTAAAGAATCCACAGAATCAGAAAAGATTGCATATAATCTACAATTAATGGTATTATAGCCAGTGGTTACTATATATATTGTTATTTGGGAAATCCAAGTTCGATCCTAGGCACCTCTAATTTATTTGAGTAATGTGTGTCTTAAGCTTTTAAATATTACTTGTTATAACAGTGAGGAGAGCCGGCTAAGCAGGGTTTGTTAATGGTATGTAAATTAGACTAGTTTATATTCTTTACATAAAGAATAATAACAGTACATTACTTCTACTACTTTTAACTTTTATAGAATCTGGAATGCTTTTACTATAATCAACATAGGTATATTTCTGTTATAATATTTATATTTATAAATTACCAAATTAGACCTTAGAGATTGTTAACCAAATCTTTTCAACTGAAATCCCATAATATTAATTGTTTAATAGTAACCGTTAAAATTATGTATACATTTACAACGAATATCTAAATAATACACAGTTCTAAAAATTAAGAAAATATTTACCTATTAGAATTTACTGACTACTAGTCTGTTTTGACTTTCGGTTACTGTGTAGTGTATTCCAAAGATTATGTGTATTCTTAGATTTGATTGTATGAAAACAAACCGGTAAAATTAAAAAATCAGTCTGACAGCCGCTGCGACACTCGACAGGTAACAAAGACAGCTGACAGCTCAAATAAAGTAACATTGACAAATGTTACCATGTTCTATTATTAGGGCTGCCATTTCATTATACTACTAAGCTATATATTCATTTTAATAATATATCTCAAATATTTTAATGCCGGGGGTCATTATAACACCAATAGAAGCCAAAAC
>JAOPUB010111721.1:0-18402 GCA_027564055.1 Neptis clinioides
GAATATTCATTATTTTGTAATCATACATATTTTTAAATTATTAGTACCAATTTAAGTTGCAAATTATTTGTATTCTTAGGACAATTCACTTTGATTGAAAATCATTTACTGGTTACATATTTCTTAGAAAATTTTCATCAATTATGGAATTTTAGATAGAGATGCATCTCTATCATCATATTTATGAAAATAACTTATTGCATATTAATGAAACACATACGTGTCAAAGTTTGGAAAACATTATGTTAGCATCCGTTTTTACGTGTTCATTAGTAATGTGTCCATTGTCTATGGTACCTGTTCGAGTTTATATTATATTATATAATTAATTATTATACACCACATATATTTTAAATAATAATATTTGAGTAAAGATATGATGATAAATTTGAATAAGATTATTATATTTTATTACTAATTTGTCTGAGTTATTGTCTATGAATTTGGTCATTTTGTGTTTTGCTCTATATAGGTGACGTTGACGGAATACTTTGTGCATACATCTTATTGCACGCCTGGAAACTATAAATGACGGAGAACAATAACTATATTTAATATTTTAAGAGGTACGAAATATAAATTCCACAAATTATTATTAATTAAACTATTGCTATTTATTGTAAAATACTCATTTATTGCTATCTTTTAACTAGTTAAAATCATATCCAAATATGTTGCGATAGTATTTAAATAAATGCATTTATGCCACGATTATTTTTCTATTTCTATTTAGTATTCTTAAATAAAACCTCTACAATATATTTATATAATTACAATAAGAACGTAGCACATGTTAATATATATCATAATACGACCGATCGCTGGAACCGAAGTTACGATCAGCTGTACGTAATTTTCCTTCCAAAGTAACCTTATATTTTAAATAATTTAACACAACGATAATCGTAGTGTGTTTTACCTAGATTATTCTATATATCACCATTAAACTGTATCTACTGCAATTCCGTAACGTCCTGCTGCAATCACTGAATGTTATTATACGGATGAATAGTTTAATGCAAATGGCGCATATTCCGATAATGTTCAATTTCCAAGACAGTTACTGGGTCCATCATGTAATTACTTGCTTCTATTACCGTGTCCCTATTAAACTATTTATGTAGTAGTCGTATCGCAATAGATTCGCTGGGCTAAAACAATTACGTAACTCCTTTTCCTGGTGGCCTAAACTCTAATTTAATTAGACCTGCAGAAAGAAGCAGTGGTATACTGCAATAAGTTTAAAATTATTGAAATAGTTTAAGTGCCACTTAACTTTCAAAATGATTGTTTTGGCTTCTTTTGGTTATATTGACCCCTTACCTTAAGTTTTCTTAGATATTTTCTATGTACAAACATTCCACGAATTATATTTCTTTGACGTGGATAGGTGAAATTCTATTTTCTTAGATACGTTTTCCGTCCATACTACATTGTCAGTTCTATGTTAGTATTACAGTTATAACCTATCAATCTTCCACGAAAAACAAGGGTAAGGAAGTATTGTTTTCCTCTATTTCCTTCATATCGTTATTGCAATCGAATAAATTTCCTTGCTTTTTATGTTTACTAGTTGGTCTTAATAATAATACAGGTCTGTCAAAGGAACTGCTATGGATGCGATATTATTGCTGATTAACATTTTTTTAAATACAAAACAATTAAATTTACGATAAATATAATAAGATTTATCTCTATTTGTCTTGAAACAAGTTCTTGTTCTTGTTCTTGTTTATTAGTAATTTTAAGAAAACTTTAAGTTTAGAGATTAATAAATTTGTCGTAGCTACGCTCTTCAATTCTTAGTTATTATATAGCGATTAATATTCTTCGAAGAATCATAATTTTCGCATTATTATTTACAGAATACAATAAAAGTGTCACTTTGTTTCCATAAAAATAAAGTTTGTCTGACATAATAATTCAATTTTCTTTAACAAGCGATTTTCATTCTAGACATATTTGAATATAATGAAGCAATATGCCTAAATATTCATTTAATAGCGTCAGGTAGCGTCGTTCACACGAAGTCCGCAGTCATCACGTAGGCATTGTTAAAACACCATTATTATTTCCAGATAAAATAGGTATGTCTAATTGCTTTACGCTTTGATATAAAAAATAACACTAGGTAATGTTAAAAGTAACAGTCAAAATATTCAGAACTTTCAGTATTTTTAGACATAAAAAAAATATTTTATTTGTATCCCGCAGTAACTGGCTATTTTTTTGTTATAAAACTCATCTATGTTTCGATTATGCTTTTAACCACTTAACTATGATTTTTTATTTGAAACTCCGTATATTTCACCACGACGAATATACCCGTAAAATAAATATATGCAAAGAATCAAACGTTTGCTCCACTATATAATAAACCGAATTTCACACATACAATCTCGCATTTTTAATATTGGAGTTGATATACATTGATATCCGCTAATATTAGTATGAAATAATATTAATTCATTCTAATTACAGTGGATATATTATTACGGTGGTTTCATTCGATCTATTAAAAAAAATTTCTATCTTTTCTGCTAATAAATTCGCGCCATATTGAAATTTTAAAATTTTGAATTTATTATTACTGTTAACTCATTTTGAATAAACCAAGTGAAATCCTGGCTAAATATCGTAACCTGCATCTAAATTAGTAATCCTAGCAGATATATTGAACTCTTGAGTGAGTGACTAACCTTCGCATCAATCGTGAGAACGAGATATTATGTAAATTTACCTATTGTGTCAGAATTTCCAGCAGGTTTTCTCAAAATAACTTAGATCATGTAAATTTTATACAACGAAGTCGGTCAAATTACACTCAGTTGAATATTTTGGTATAATATCACACTTTAATCTTTTATATTAAATCACATTTATGGTTTTACTTGGAGGAGCATTTACTTGCAAGTATTTTAACTGAATCAAAGAGATCATGATGAAGATTCATCTATTCCTTAAGAGTGTCAATTCACTTCACTTATATTTCACTTATACTATGCTAGTCAATATTCACTGTATGAAATTTATCGATAAACTAATTCCTTAACTAAAGCCGATTTCATAAGATTATACTTTATTAAATCTTACAATTATAATTTATATTCATATAAAAATTATAATAATTGTAAAATAGTTATTAATCATATTATACAATTCAATATGTTTAAAATAAATTAATATGTTCTTAATTCAAATAAATTTAGACGGAACTTAACATATTTGCAAACAAAACCCTAGATATTTAAATACAATTACAAAATAATGTAATGTTTGCCAAATATAATATTCAAATTATTAATAATAATTTTTAATAAAATGTGGATTATTCCATATATTACTATAATAATTTGTTTACTTATGAACATTTGATCTTAGTTTAATCCTTATTCATAAAACTAGATGGCGCTATACAAGAATGGAAACATCACAGATTAAAATATTATTTCTACGCTGATATATACATGTTGAGTCAGCATGCGTTTTTGAATTAAATTCCATTATGGGATTGCTTGGGGATTATGACTCTTTTTTTTTCTTTAAGAAAAAAAAATAAGATTATTCTGATTATTATTACCATTCCTGTTCTCCCCTCTTACTAAGATAAATACTCGTGTTAGGAATGGGCTACGTAAGTAGTCCAATGACTGGGATTTCAACTCATAACCGTGTCGATCATGAATCCAACGCCTAAACCACTGAGCTACTGTTTTTGTACGGTTTTTGTATTCTGTAGTAGACTGACACAATAATGAAATAAAATTTGTTCTAATTGATTTAATAATAGTAAATACTGTAAACAATATTAACTATTATGAAATCTTTTAGAACAAATGTTATATGTTGTCGAGATATTAAATACAATCTTTATACAAACAAAACGCCTAATTTGTATAATTCATTATTTTTAGAAAAGTAAAAATAAACGGAAAGAACGTGCGTGTTTTATAGTATAAGTAGTAAAAGGGTGTTACGGCATGAATAAAATCTTTTATAATATTTGTGGCTATCAATCATTGAGCCCTTTCGAAGTATACTCACGCACACCAAATTACGTAATTTTGTAGTGTTTTCCAGTTTCTTGCTAAAAGTTGTTTTTAGTGATTAATTGTGTAACTTAAGAGAAATAGAGCTACACCCAACATGTCTAATTTGTTAAAAATATGTATAAAATTTAACTGTAAATAAAATAAATATTTATGTATAATTTTAATTCGGTATTATGTACATGTGTAAAATTATTATACTACTGCTAGTACGCGTAATTAAAAATTTTAAAGCTTTTCGTACAAGTTAGAAATTCAATGCATGTTTTGCTTGCTTTACTTACATGAAATTTGGCAGACCTAAAAATTATGAAAAATGTACGTTATTTAAAATTGTAAATAGGGCAAAAACATAAAAAATATCACGGCTGAAATCTACACCAATTAAACTTTATACGAGTAAATTTTATTATGTGCTTCAACGTTCTATAATTCTCAGTGCTTATTTTAAAGATATTAATTCCATGTAAAATCATCTAATTCAAGAAGCTGATTCATTTTAGACTTTGATGTGACTTTAAGGCCTCTTCTTTGGGATCAAAAAAATATAATTTACGCAAATTTAATGTTTATTTTTGCGCGTAGCCAATACCATCGATTAATGGGAGCTTAAGCTTAAACTAAAGATACGAGTTTTATACTACCTATATGTAAATTTGAACGATTTTAGTGACGAAATCCTTTGAGGCAAACAACTCAACTCATTAATTAAGTAGTATATTTATAGTACATACTAATAGACTAAATTCAGCCACGAGTCCAACCGATCAGCTTTCTACTTGAAGAAATAAAAAAAAATAATAGAAAATACTGCATTTTGAATAATAAAAAGGAGTAACTAAATCATATTAAAAGAACTTACAAATCGCAAATATTTTTGAACTCTAAAAGTATCAAATGAGGCCAAACCCAAAGGTTTTACAATTAGACATTGAAGGATTGCAACCATTGATTTTCAGCTCAGCTCGGTGCAACCAAATTACTGAAACAGTCATTCTAATTACTTTGTGGCTTCAAAGCGTTACATTGATTAGAAGTAGGATAACACCAGAGATTTCCGATAACTAACAACTTAGTTTAGTGAGTTATATTGTTTAACTAGTCGACCCGCCCCGGCTTCGCCCGGGTGCAATTTCCCACGTATAATCCTTATTTTTAAAAAAAATATTTAATTATCAATATACTGTCGTAAAATAACAATATTTAAGCACTTACGAAAGTAAACATATTTTATAGTTATCCCACGGGAACTCTATTCCTTCCGGGATAAAAAGTAGTCTATATGTTA
The DNA here is from genome assembly GCA_027564055.1 of Neptis clinioides. Classification (NCBI taxonomy): domain Eukaryota; kingdom Metazoa; phylum Arthropoda; class Insecta; order Lepidoptera; family Nymphalidae; genus Neptis; species Neptis clinioides. The sequence continues at coordinate 5,338 of JAOPUB010111721.1, forward strand.
ATCCAGAGTAAAAAGTGTATGTGTGCCAAATTTCATTTAAATCCGTTGAGCCGTTTTTGAGTTATGGAGAAACAAACATCCAAACATACAAACTTCCACATTTATAAAATTAGTAAGATAGTAAGATTATTGGAATTTTTGTTATGAAGATTTAATGAAAAAATACTTATTACATACATTTTTGTGTTGTTTTCTTTGTATGTTTGTGCGCGTATCATCCTAAAACACTCCACGAAATTGGATACGGCGTTCATAATTGTATTTTAGCCTCTTACTACATCAGTGTTTTAGCTCAGAGAAGCTAGGGTCTGTAGGCTAGTATATATTAAAATCAGGTGGAGTAAAAGAGAACAGTCCGCAATAAAGAGACATTACACTTTTTTTATAAGCCGCGGAAATTTATAACACGTGTGAAGAAAAATACTGATGTAAAGCGGACTGTCTATGATAGCAGCTTAATTATCCGATTAAGCTCAAACTTGATACAGATATGTAGAACCGAGCATATTTAGCTATGATTTGAAAATTTTTATACAGTCATGGTTATATATAGAATGAATAAAATCTTGAAGATGAGATAACAATATTGTTTCCTTGTGCATTTTATAGCGTGAAGGGTGGATATGACAGCTGCAATTTGTTACAGTCGCTACTGTGTAGCTACTAGCTGTAGAGTACATCGTGATGTTCTTATTACGGGTTTACGAGACACACAGGCGGAAAGCAGGCGGAACGGTGATTTTGTTAAGATGAACAGTTGCTGAGTTGCTGCATATATTTATAATACTATAGTAAAAGCATATTGATGTCTAATAGCCTAAATTAATAATCAATCTCAATCGGAAATATGTGGTTTAATATTGAAAATTGAAAAAATATATTTTCCATTCAAAGATTTTGGATTACAGATTAAAAATAAATTCGAAATTTGAATTTTTTTACATAAATTTTAATTTCGACCCCAATTTATATTCACAACCCATAGATCTTGGATTGAGATTATGAATAAGAGCCTTTACTTTTATTTTTCAATAACCAATATTTATTCCACGAAATGACTTGTCAAACGTCTTCGGTTCTATTGTTACAGATCTTATAAATGAGAAGCTAATAGTGTTGCTAGCATTACAAGGCTGAGATATGGAGGCGGGACTACTATATGTCTAGTAACTTGTCGTTTTACCTTCAATAAGATCGTGCTCAATTGCTGCCGGTTTTTTCGAGTTCACGACATTTTGTAATGACTCATTACTGTTGCATATGCAACGTGACGTGAAATCATGTTATGACTAACTAAGAAATTGTTTAACATATCAAACATAAAAGGAAATCCTTGGCTGTTGTCCGTCTTTTTAGAAGACCACGATCTTTAAAAACGTTCTTTTACTGCAAACGGAAAAGAAACAATTTGTAATTTAAAAATTGTGTAAATATTTATGCAATTACAATTTTGCGTTAGAAAGTTAAATAATTAAACTGTTACTTACAATTTTATTAAAAAGTTATAATAATACAGCCGCAATGTTCAAATATTTAAATTTTATAGTTACAAGTTTTGCATAGTTGGCTTAATTTTTAAATCTGTTTTAATACTTACACTAGCCGACCCGCGCGACTTCATTGGCGTGATGCTCCGCTCATATGGGTCGTAGCATGATTTTATATAGCCTAAAGCCTTCCTCGATAAATGGACAATCCAACACAAAAAAAATTTTACAATTCTAACCAGTAGTTCCTGAGATTAACGCGTTCAAACAAACAAACTTTCCAGCTTGTTAGTTAGTCCTTCTTTCTTGTTATAACACAGCGATATATTTCCGGGATTTTTGTATATATGTTGGACTGGCCATTTTTTTTGTCTTAAAGACATTTATGCAGCATCCACTCAGAAACATATTTCTTTTTGATATAGCAATATACTATTAAAAGTGAAGACAATATAAAACACAGGTGTAAAACATAATAAACGAAAAAGTAATTCGAATAAATTATAAATATCAATAATAAAATTGAACACAGCAATTAGTTCTCGTAATTGTAATCTAAGAACAATGGCAGGTTTCAACGAATTGTATTGAGACGATGTTTTCGACCCACTATCCACTATGCTAATGGGTAACGGAACGATAGATTGAGAAACAAATTGTTTTACATTAAACTGGATTGTTAACGCATTTTCATACCGCGTTATATTGTAATAAAAGTTTAATAGGCAAGAGTTGCCAATTGCGCTCTACTTCTGCTTTACTATAGTCACGAACGAAATCTGCATGCCAAGTAGGACTCATTCACTTCATTTATAATTATTGAGAACTAGAGACGCGTCATGGCTTCAGACGGATTGTCAGATTTTCTATACTATAATATGCATTTATTACACATACAAACCTTCCCGTTAAATAACTCCATGTATTGATGTAAACCATATTAAAATCCGATATATCTTTTAGAAGAACTAAGCATACAGACAGCGGGAAGCAACGTTGTTCCATACAATGTAGATAGGAGAAGATTGCGAACACAAGTAATTAGAGGATCTAATTCAATTACGTATTAATCGTACAAACTAATAAAATAATTACAGCAGATTCGCTCTCATGGTTCATGGTGATAATGATAGAAAACGTGTAACGAAATTAAAAGTTTGTATGTATTTTTTCGTTACCAGGTTTCTAGCTATAGAGTGATGAAATAAAGTATTTTTTGTTAATAATTATTTTATAATATTACATTATTAACAATATGATTAAATTTTGAACTAATTTTGTTAAGGAAATCAAGAGGTGCATGGAGTTTTAATGTTTTTGAATTGTGGTGTACTTTTGTTTCTCAAACTACTAAGAACTGTTTTAATTAACCTATACTTTACCTTTATTTTTATTACACTTTATCTTTATATACAAAGACAAATATTGCCTTATTAGCGGAATAACAATATTTTTAAATCGCCAAGTTATTTATTAATAGAAGTCTTTCTGTAACAAATAACCTCTACTCACGTCATTTGAGAAAGTGACTTACATTATAATCGAGTTATTTATTAATAAGATATCACTTTTATTTATATCTTATTGCCCTCGCTTCACTGGTAATAATAATAAAGGGAATAAATGAATTATCATTTGATAACAGAAAAAATATACTTTAAAGACGGTTATATATATAATACATATTTAATTAAGCATACCCTGCCCACAAGTAAACTTCTATCTACGATAGAATTCAGTTAACCTGTCAAATATTAAAACAGTAAATATCGTCTAAAATAGTAAGTATAAAATGGTGTAATTTAGTGTTGTGGTGCAGTCTCCCCTACCGAATATTAAGTGAGTTATAACATATTTGTTTTCGAATTTCCCTTTAAAAAGTATATGTACTGTTATAAATGAGAGAAGAATGATACAATAAAGCAATACGTATACACTCGCAATGTAGACAAAGTCGGGCAGTGCCTTGGACTTGCGACCACGGCGCAGGGTTAGAAGATCCCTATCGTTATAACAACGCTCTCCATGCGCTGCCCGAACACTAACTACACGAAAAAATAAATATAACTTACGCAGACTTCGAGAAGGCTGACATTAACCACGACACTATGTTATTAGTTTACTACACTCATTACGCGAAAACATCAGCGTGGTTGACTTCAATCTGTCGGACCAAAACATTATATACTGTCTACAACGTGGGTATACTTGAAGTAATATAAAAGGAACTACCCGCAAATACTAACTTATAAGTAAATGGTATTGTTAGTTCTAATAGTGTTTTTATTTATTTTACCCCTTTCAATCTCTTACAATCTTGTTTCTCCTAATTTAATTAGAATTATTTTGTAGGTTCAATTATTTTAGATTAGTAAATATATTATAATTCGTATTAAGAAAAATATTAATGTCTCGAGTATGTTATACCATTGAAATTAAAAGCAAGAAAAGTCTTTATTTTCCAATAGTAAGGAACTGGAGTTTGGACTCCATTTAAATCAGCATCTTTATTTGTGGCCTCGGGAGATAAAGGGACGAGACGCCGTATCTTATGCGAAGACAACAGTAATCTCAAGGCCTTTTTGATTTAATTAGAGATAAACTGTATACTTGTAACATTTAAGGATTTAATATGTTTGTAAGAGAACTCATAGAAAAGGTTTAGCTTTTATGTTGTTATTACCGTATATAGTATAACTACTGATTATGATGAAAACGTCATAATAAATGCAGTAATGGAAATATTTTTCTGGAATCCGACCATGTAGATGTATATTTCTAGGAAACAAAGAAGAAATTAAATCCTACTAATATTATAAAAGCGAATGAGGATGGATGGATGTTTGTTATTCTTTAACGCTAAAACTACTAAACGAATGTTCATGAAACTTTACAATTACGCTAGAATTTATAAGAATTTGTTTAATTTAGCCATAACATAAAAGTTACAAAGTACAAATCACGCGGGCGAGGCCGTGGTCGGAAGCTAGTTCATTATAAATCTAAACAAGAATTTATTTTTGTCTGTTGTGTCTACTAGTTAACAATAGCTCTTTGAAATTTGGTGAAATCAGTTTACTTCAGAGTTGACGTCATCAAAATTGCAAGTTTCTTATCGTCTAAGTAATCCTCTGCAGCTTAGATAATAAATTCCAGTATTTTAATAAATAGGTATATTAAATTCTACCTGTGCAGGTCATAAAAGCATAAAAGCTAAAAGTCAACCCATCAAGGCAAGGTAGAGCCGCGATTCGCCTACGGATAAGCCGACCTTACCGGGACTGGTCTGACCGCATGCTTCCCTCTTATTCAGTGGAATTTATAACATTCACATGTTATCTTGCTTCATTAGATTGCTCCTTTGCTTCCTTTATGTTCCTGTCTCCTGAATTATTTTGTGATTTCAGATGTAGATACTTAGAAAATAATTTGTCCTAGAGCAATAAAAGCGTAACATGTTGAGCTATTTTTTTTGTATCGTCAAATATTACTAGCTTTTACAATATTTATTTGTTTAGGAGAAAAAAGCATACTTCATCATTTCTTCAAAAATACTTGATTGAAGAAAAATAAAGAAATTAAATAGGTTTTCATCACACCAATGAAAAAAAGAAGTTATTATTAAATTTTACGAATTTCAATACGGTTTTTAAGAGCTTGACTCGGAGTACTATTGGATTTATTTCATTTAAATCAATATCTTTAGAAATTAAATAATTAAATTGCATAATATATTGAAAATTTAAATAGAATAAACTTTCTACCAGTTTCAAATACGGTTTTTTAGTTGTTATGTATCATAAACAACTTTCTAAGAAATATTTCTAAATAAGTATATTACGGTTACCAAAAAGACTTATTTGAGAAGGCGGACATTCTTCGATTTCAATTACAAACATTTAAAGGAATTCAATACCTAAAGTGTTAGGTTTCATATAATATTATCATTTTATTTTGGATGTATCCTATCAACGAGTAGTCTATTTAGGATTACATATAAATAAAGTACTATGTTTTTAATTGTAATAAAATCTGCTTGAATTTACTCCAAAGAATGTGATTCTTAAAATTTTCTTATCCAATTGACGTGTTAACAAATATTTATCAACCTTATCGGGATTAGTTATCAGTGATCTCGCCGAAGACAAAAAACTTTATAAGTTTTTAAGTATCATGTTTTAAAACTAGCTCACCTGCCGTGGTTTTACTTAACTATTTTTTTTCCAATAACTGTTTTAAATGAAACAAAAATTCTTTCTTATTTTTCTTTCTAATTTAGTGCAGTTGTTTATTTTTAAGCAAAACTCAAATTTATAAAAATGTATATTATAGGAATGGCTAACAATAATTAACAATCATGGCCTTAGTTACCTTGAATAGATTTCAAAACATAAATTGATTTGATACAAAGCATATGTATGTGGAAATGTTTAAAAGTAATTATAATTTTTGTTACTGGTCGAGTAGGTGCTTATTAACATAAGAATTTACTTAAATACAGGTATTAATTGAAATAAACTGCTTTAGCAACTGATAAATACTAAATTGCTTTATAGTTTTCGATAATCATAATTTATCATTAAGTAATTATTGTATAAATTTTGTTTATTCCTCTGCATGATACTACTCTACTACCTTATTTGTCTAGATTCTATAAATGTTTTTGGATTATCTAAGTAAGCTCTTTATTTACCTATATTGATACTAATCAAAAGTATATTAATATAATAAGTATTTAGCGTTTAATAAATTTAAAAAAATATATTTTCTGTTGTCAAAGATATATTAAATAAATTACTTTAGTTTGCAAATATTCTCGACATATTACGACAATTAACTAATATACTTCAATATGATACTTATTCCAAAAAAATTACTCAAATATTGATAGTGTTTAGAAGCTAGATTTATAGCTTAGATTTATACTTTAAAAGAAATTTGATAACCTTTATTGTTTAGATATATATATTATGCTTGATGTTGTTTTACTAATTCGTTTTTAATTACTATCATAATTAAACTGATTATACTACATATCAATATATGTGTAAGATAATATTAAATTCTAAACTCCTTAAGCCTAATCAAAAGTAATAGACAAGGTATTAATAACCGCGACCTACAAGTCTACCAGCCTCACCTACCTTGAGCGGCATTGCTTTCAACTATTAAATTGCAGCAGAAATATATTAAATATTTGCGTTACTATAGAAGATAAATAACCTTTTAAATAACGATTTTAATGATTAAACTTTAACCAGGTTAACGTACTTTGCTTTCAGATTATTATCAACTATAAACAAGAAACTGGCGACATCTAATGCTAATAAATTCATTTTACTGTTATTCAACATTTTTGGGTCTAGATCTTTCATGGCTTATGTCACCGTGAAATTCCTTTTAGCCTTGTCATTTGGTTAGTTGAAAGTGAAGTGTTAGAAATGAAAGGAAATTTGGAAAGAAAGAAAAAATTGGCGTGTCCTTAATTTTTGATGAAAACACATAAGTAATGTCATACTTTTATGACAGATATAAACTAATCTGTAACTTACTAATTAATTGTATCTAATAAATAAAAGAGGTTGCTGATGCAGCTGTGAAGAGTGGAGTAACACTGCCCAGAGAATTAGACTACGGTGTATTTCCTATTGGCTTCGACAAATATTCAGTAAAATCAGATCTACATAGAGAGTGGGAGAGCAGATCTGATACAGGGCGCTGGACTAAATCACTTCATCATCATCATCACAGTGTAGATAACACTTGAAGAAATCAAAAAATTGCTGTGTAAGACCAAGATTTCTTTTCAATTTTAACTGAACACTGTTCAACTCACCCAGACCCCAGCATGTGCGACATAGCGGCGACATAGCGAGTGTCTCTCCATTCATTCTAACTGCGGTTATGGAGAAGGAACTCTCCTTCTCCATAACTTGTAATCTTATTCATATTCACACATTTATTTCGGATTACATAATCCATATTGGATTAGTAGAGACAATACGCTTATCAACTATGTTAATAAACTAAGAAATACATAAAAATGTATTATATTCCACCAGGACAGCGGGTGTGCATATTCACCCAGTGCTTCATAAATGGATTTTCCCACTTCATAGACAAGACATTCAGAATGCTATTGGAATCGCCGCGCGTTCTGTTCATCACGGATGCTACTCCCTTCCACATAATCCCGAAAAAGTCGTCGGTGTGAGCCTCCGCAAACATCTGTGACGCACTACAAGAGTGCGGCAGTCCCAACTGCATTCTGAAGCCATTATTATATTGGTCTCGCAGATGGTCCTCTGCGGATATGTCACCCATACACTGCAGATATCAAATGTTTGTCAGTAAGCTTTAAAAAGAGTTAACTTATATAAGATGTTCAATTTTTATTATTGATCTCTTAAAACACTTCAATAATAAAAAGAAACATTGTACTAACACTAAATAAATGTATCTATTAGTTTTAAATAATGGTATGAAGGTATTAAATCAGATACGATATGTAGTAGAAATTTAAATAAATATAATAAAAGGCAAATAAGTTAGTTCAAGTATTATTGTCTGAGACTAATTGTATATTTTGTTAGGTTAGTAATATTTATTTAAGTTCCTAAGTTTGTCCTGAGTTGTTAATATCTCAACTTAACTTGTTGCTTATGTTGTTGTTAACATTCGGATGTTAACTTACATCTTTGAGTACGTAGGTTTTAGCCGTATAAAATAGCCTCTGGAACGTTAATCTTTTCACTAATCACATTTTGAGTCTTATTAATTAACATTATCACATTATAAATCATTGTATACTAAATAAACACATTTAAATAAAAATAAAGAAAGTATTTATCAACGCCACGTGATTGAACTATTTATACAAATATCTTAGAAATATAACAAAAATATCTACGTTTATTCAGCAAGGACATACGTTTACTTGACATTAGAAAGCTAATCGGGAAACGAACACGCTTTAAAACATTTCCCGTGTTATAATTGCAAAACGTTGCAATACTCGATATAAAATGTTAAAACCACATATTTTGCAGTTAATTCGAAGAAAAATTAATTTCTAGTACGTGTTATATTAATAATTCAGATATGATAAGTTGGTGAATAGCTCTACAAGATTCACATAACGTTAAGTTTCTAATAATATATTAACATAGGATATCTAAGTATTTAAAAAAGTCTTTTGACCCCTCGATTTCTGTTTTCACTATTGATCAAGAAATGCCTAATGTTGATTTAAATTATCGATGGTATGTATAAATAAATAATAATATATATCAACTCCCAGCTTAAGGTTTTAAAAATATAACTCTAAGGCTCAAATTACTATGAGTGTACAAAATGTCTAGCAAGCTTTGCTTCATTCATTCAGTATTTTTAGTATTTAATATATTGTTATTACAAAAGGTTTAGAATGTCCACTAATATATTTATTTAAGTTTTTAAGAACTATCCTGTAACTAATTTTTCATTGTTACATATATAAATAATTCCAGACCGTTAACATAAGCAGTTACTAGTACTATAGAGCCATGTTTTAAAATATATATTAAAAAATGTCTATAATTATACCAAGTCTAGACTTAAATAAAAGAATGTAAAAACGTAATATATTTACGTTTAAATAGCAAGAAAATTAAAAAAAACATTATAAAAAGTTAAATCTACTTATTTTATAGAGACTAAGTGCTGCAATAATATTAAAATTGCCGTTTTCGTATGTTTTTATGAGTTCACGAAATGTATTTTTTCACTAGTATTTTTTCTTATTTTTAAACAGGTTGAGATTAAGTAAAGCTGAACAGAATTAATTGTCCTACATTGATAAGTCGACTTGTTATTTTTTATAAGTCTACGAACGGAAACAGATTATTTAATTATAGTGCTCTAGATTTATAATTAAGATTTGGTGTATTCTTTTTAATATTTTCTAGCACTTACAATAACTTATTGATAAAATATTATCTTTCAGAGAATTATCTTTCAGAGAATACATTTAATGTGTAACTTGGACATTCCTGAGGGCGCTGTTAAGGTTAATAGGATCTAATAACATTGCTGTTTGTCTTTACTTTAGACCACGACTAGCTTAAGAGCACTATCATGTTATAAATTAAAATTAAGTTATTTTCGTAATGACGCTAACCCTTCCCATATCATAATCTACTATGGTGCACGTTTCCTTTTATCGCAATATTAATTTTCTCTTGTTATAAAATATTAATTTAATACAATTTAATAGGTAATAGCGAAATTCTAATGTATTGCAACATCCCGGAGGCAAACTTTGATAACAGTTATCGCGTGGTTACTGTATTTTACCTATGTTTACTGTTTTTGTTTACAAACCTACTTTTAGGCTGTCGTTAGTTTTTTTATTCTTAAGGTAGGTATTATTATTGGTTCATGACAAAATGGCATGGTAGAATAGCGATGGTGTTCTTTATGTTAATCAGAAAATGCAGAGATGCATAATTAAATTAACGCCAGGGGATGAACATTTAAAACTCATACCAGTGGCCTCCAAAACAAACGACTCAGTGATAGCGATCGCGGTTCTTATTCAGATAATATATTATAATTTCAGTTTATTCAGAATATCTTTCCACTTTATTAAAATTTGTAATTGTCTATACCATTCTAAAAATGTATAGTTTTAAAAAAAATCTATTCATGTTTGTACATTCTTTAGATAACATTTTACAACTTTCGAGGAGAAAGTGTGATTTAATTTTATAAGCCATATCGTATCAGTTTGTTTTGCTTGGCGTTGCTTAAATAACTAAGAAACCTCAGTAATTAAAATCAAGAATAAAAACGTAACTTTTTGTCCAAGCATTTCGGTAAATCTTTGTATTTTTTTCCTTACATGCGAAACAATTGTTTTAGAACAATAAAAGAACACATCTGAGTAATTAGTTTTGTTAACCAAAACAATACATATCAGTGCCGGAGTAACGACATAAAATTGCAACACCATACGGGATTGGAAGAGCCGACTAAACAAAACGGCGTGCAACAACTTTCAAGGTCTTACTAGAAAGATTAATGGAATTCAGTCATGCAGTCAAATGTCAAGATGCACACGCTTTGCAACGGCCGTCTCTGGTCGAGTGAGTTACACTCACCATTGGAGCCGAAATAGTCGTCTTTTTCTATTATTTCATGCTGGAAGCCATAAGCGGGCAGCCATGCATGAGAACCAGGCGGCTCAGGCCAGTCCGAAATGCGGACTTCCTCCATAACATGAACACAACACTGCACTCCTTAAGTAACACTATAACATGCATGGACTACCTCGTCCGTCCATTAGGCGGTCATTGAGGACGATAACGGTGTTTTCTAATCTATTTGAGGTAGAGGTACCATACGTGCGCGCGCGGCGAGATTGTGCGGCAGACTGGCACAGTGCACACCGGTTGTAGCGCGCGCGCCACGATCTCACCGCGGCCGCGTCCCTCGACTCGTGTGAATAAACTTTTTCAAATCGAACTTTTTGCAACTGCTTGCCCAAGTTTCACAGCACACTGCATTGTGTACGAGTCGTCATCGATGTTATCATTGTTATATCAGGATATAGAGCCGGAAAACTGCTCTACAATACTACTGCTGAATCAAAACAACGCTGAATTATGTACTCAAGTCTAAGTTCCATTAAAAATAGATGTCATGTCGTGACATATCTTTATAAAATCTGATTAAGTGAATAAGAGCTGCTGTTAGCGATCACGTCCAAGCATGAGGTCTAATGCGGATCTTGCCAAATCGAACGGGACTTGCATTCCGCTACAGAAGCTCAGTCCAAGAGGTGTTCTATAAACCTATTAATGCGACATGCGTGTAGCTTAGATAATGATATACGGCTTCAGATTTTGTAAATGGGATTATCAAAACATAGAGGAATTTTATTATTTCGCGCTTTGTTTGTAATTGATAAAGTGCAAAATCACTATCTCTACATTTATTTATTTTTACTTCTGATATCTTCATACTTTGATTGTAAACTCATTAAATAAAACGTTGTGCATAGATTAATTGAAGAGACGATTTCCATATATATATATATTTGTACCAAAATACAAACACTATGTTAACTGTTGCTAAATTTAAATATAATAAAGAGTCTAAATACACTCGTGGCTGGCGCTATCATTGACAGTGAATATAATGGCAGACAGCAGACGCCAGGTGAACTCTGCTCGGGAATCGAGTTTACTATTGCGAAACTTGCCTTTCTTGCTTGGAACAAGTTCCGGTAGTCGCGTGGTTTACAAAAAAGCGAGGAAATATCGATTTAATATTGATATAAATATTCGAAAAGGTTCCATATGTGTTCCTTTTTTATTGGTAAACATTAAAACTATCACATATTACAATAAATCTTAAGAAAATGACGTTTTTAAAGATGGGATAGGACAAATATGTTTGCGATGAAAAAGTATAGATTTAAAACAAATCTCTAGGTCTAGACCCAAATTTTACCAACTGTTTTAAACCGGTTATTAAAAAAGCGGCGCCTGCGCGTTCGAAGACAATTCTACTTTGCACAATGAACAGACTCCGCCTACAATTATGTAGATGGTTTTCTAAGATTACGTCATGGTTAGGACTATCATGTACAACAAATATTATTACTAAATAGAATGATGCACTATTATGGTCTAGTCTGTATTGTTTCTATATTACTATACAAAAAAGGAAGAGCTCAGGTTTAAAATAGATAAAAGTTCAGATTCTACTACTTTTGAACGGTAGATTTTGATGCGTAACTGTCAATGAATTTTAGTAGCCTATGATTGGCGGGAAACTAATGAAGGGGTGATCACTTGATCCTACCGCTTTTCGTCACTCTATATTCCCCGTGACGGCATAAAGTGTTGCTAGTGGAATTGTAAAAATATTGTGTTGTTGGTTCTACGCTTCTCTGAGAAAAATTATAATAAACTTGCCTCTTCGTCACGAGTCGCATTGCTTAGGTTCACATCGTAATTGTCATAGAACTGTTAATAGTTAATTATTTATCGGTTTAGCAACAGGGTCTAACGATAGTTCCTTGTAACAGGATCGTTCTTCGAGTCCCGTGCCATTAGAAGGCCGAAGGAACGCCGCTTTCTGCCTGGTCGAACTCTGCGGATCGGATCCTTCAGCGAGATTACTGACTCGCAGAAGGAATGGATTACCAAGCTTGTTCCTGGGTAACAAACTCGCCTTTTAAAGTGCATGTTATAATTATTATCTTTTGCGTGTATCTTTGCAGTATAACTCATATGAAATTATTATTATAACAGTTTTTCTTTACAAAACATTATGAAATATAAAATTCAATTTAAATATAATATTTCACCTCTACTGCCTACCTAACAAGCTTTAATATTTCGTATAAAGTCAAAGTTTATCCATATTTAAGATTATATCTAAAGCATACCGAGTAAAATACTTGACCTAACACGCCACGTTCCGCCATTACTTTCATATTAGCGGCCTAATGTTAGAAGTGTTTTAAAAAGTATATTTTTATAAGAAACATTAGTTAACAGTACATCGCGGTATAACTGTTCTTGTATTA
>JAOPUB010111829.1:0-12368 GCA_027564055.1 Neptis clinioides
GTGTCTATTATGTATTTTCTTGTGTGCAATAAAGCATTTTTGATTTGATTTGATTTCTTAAAGTATTATTCGGGCAACCAATTACGCCAATATGGCTGAACGGGTTTTAATTAAATTACGTACACAGATAATTCATAACTTGGATTAACATGTGGGTTACTTTTTGATTCCGGAATAACTCTGAGTTCTTGCGGGATAATGAAAAAACATGTTAACTGTAGTAAACGCCTACTACTTTTATTTAGCAACTATATATTTAGAATAAAACATAGTAGAAGCACCCATGTGAAGTCGGGGCCAACTAACCTAATATAAAAAGACCTTACTTGTCCTATAATAATTTGTGGAAGAACTACCTCAGGTAGTTTGAGGAATGATTTCATAAAGGACACTTTTTAAAATAGTTCAAGTAGTATAGTTTATTGTGTTGGTGTAAGTTTCTTTTTATTGAGGAGCACTGAATTTATTAACTATACACCTGCATCTGATTCACAATCCCTAGGTACCTACTGCTCCTCATGTTAAATACATATTACAAAAATTCTATATAAGTAGGAATCCTTTTCCTCACATTAATAGTATTAATTAATGTGACTATTCTAACTGAAAAAATGGAACTTTAAGAAAAGTAATTAATGGCTGTAAAATCTAGTTATTGTACATAGTCTATATAAGACCTTATAATTATAGCATGTGAATAAACTGTAAAGTGTTTACGTTTCACGAATTAGTTAAAGTACCATGAATCGATTAAAAATCCGCAGTGTATTTACGTCAATACGGCATTATCTTAAGATAACATAATTATCTATAAGAAATTCTCAAGTATCCGATATAGATTAGTTGATGTTCCTAAATAACATAGATAATACTATTTTAGATTTTAATTATTTTTTTTAAATTAATTATTTAATTTCCAATATTCGTTGATTAATTTTGTTCTTTTCAATTTAAAACATCGAACTATTATTATGAGTCGACTTTTCCTGGCTTCGGTTACTTTTTTTTATTAAGTGGATCAGTGTATATGTCGGAGAATAAATTATAGTGGAGTAGATACAATGAAGATACCACGTGGTTACGTAAATTTAACGTTAGATTAGACAGAGAACCTGGGTAGTGAAGGTGAGTGTTGTAAAAGGCCTTCTAAACCTACACACTTGGTCGCAAGTCCAAGGTACTGCTGGGTGCCTATCAGAATAGAGATCGTAACGTCTATATCCTGATTGTATCCCCCGTAGCTCTTAGTCTTTTTCTTTTTTTACTTTATGCTCTAAAATCAGAAGTGGGATCGGCCTTCGCTCTACATGAGGTCAATCAACCCTTTCGGTAATAAATTTTGACGTTGACAGTTTTTGCTATTTGGAGTTGAAAATTTTTGATCATATTAACTTTTTATCAAAGAGCTAACATTTTATTAGTGAAACGAAATCATTATACTTTGTTTAAACGATAGATTAAAAACATTGTTTCTTTGTTCTTAATGAGCCGTTAAAAGATTTTACTCTTAGCGGTTGGAGCTGAAAGCTGTTATGCTTAGCAGCGAAATTATCTGTCAGAGATTCTAAAGCGTTTGCGCTTTGTCCTTATAGAATCGTTGAAAGTTTTTACGCTTTGTGGTTGGGGCTGAAAGATAATTTCTGTGACGAGTGTTGATAGTTCTTAGTTTTGTGTAACTGTGTAAAATAATGGTGAAAGTTGTTACGCTTTAACAAATTTATTACTCTTTGAATCTAGTCCAGCAATAGAGACGGTTACATTTTATGTTTTCTTTAAGAGCGAGCGTTTTCTTAAGGCAACGCGAGAGCGCGTTGATTGTCAGAATGGCCGTGCCGGAGAATAAATTATAGTGAAGTAGTTAAAATGTAGAAACCACGTGGTTATGTAAACCTAACGTCCGATTAGACAGAGAACCTGGACAGTGAAGGTGAGTGTTGTGAAAGGCCTTCTAAATCTACACATTTGGTCGCAAGCCCAAGGCAACATATGTGAACACTCATCTCCACTGCTTAGTATCACCGCTCAGCCATGTGAGGATTACACTTCAAAGTACTCACGTGACCATAGTATTGAACGAAGTTTATTACCAGCATTACACTACACTGACTTTTACAACTTCACTAACACCACTTCACACTATGGTTAGTCAAAGATTTCATTTTATTATAGAACTGACGTGATTCTTACACATTTTATGAACAAACGACGGTTAACTCACGTAAGAATTACGGACGAAAAAAAAAATGATCAAAGGCGATCAAAATAACGGAAGTGATTATTATTCTGCCAACTAAGAATACAAAATATATGAAAATTGTTATTAATAATATTTTTTCTCTGTCGTTTATTCTAGTAAGAATAAATTATAATGTCAAATAGATTATGATTTAAGAAAGTATATGCTATAGTTTTAGTAGTAAAGTATTACCAGTATAAGTCCTCAGTCTCTGCATCGCGCGACACAGCCGCCGCACCTCCTCGTCCCGCGCGCCGCACAGCATCGCCCGCAGTTCATGTTCTGTGCGCTCTCGTAGCGTTTCTAGCGAAGACACTCGGCATAATACAGCCTAAAAAATATAGGACATTAGAATATTTTTTTTATTTTATTTATAATATAATTTTCAAAAAATATCATTCCCCTTTAAATTCGAAATTTCTATATATAATTCTGTTCCATAATTCAAATCAATACAAATATTATAAAGCTAAAGAGTTTGACTGCTTGAACGCGCTAAACTTAGAAACTATTGGTTCAAATTAAAAATTATTTTTGTATTGGATAGTTCATTTATTGAGGAAGGCTTTAGGTTATAAAACACCAATACTGGGACCAATATGAGTGAAGCATCACACAGATGAAGTCGCGCGGGTCGACGAGTATATAATATAAGACAAGAAATGAAAACTTTAACTCTTCTTTATAATATTTATAAACAAAATAATATTAAATCTAAACATTATTTGATGCTCGATTTATCACCATATTTATTTTGGTAAATATTTTAAAAATCATTTTTATTAAATGCAAAATTTTAATTTTTAAAAAAGTATAGATGTTGATGTAAACCTAAAATGTAATTTGAATATTTTTAAAGAGAATATTTGGATCTGTCTGGATAAAGCATACTTGGAGTATTCGCGTATCGTCACCAGTGATGTCACTCATCATAATGTAGCCTCGAGAGATAGTTAAATACAAAGCTGTGATAAATATTTAAATATTTGTATTTTACATACCAAACCTGAATCTGTGTCAAGAATTTTGACCAATTAATTTCTTATTCATTCATCTAAATAGTCACTCTTAAAATTAGTTTAAGGGGCCAATTTTAAATTTGAGTAGCAGTATGTGTTTTCTCTGTATCTGGGTCATTTCAAGTATCACTAGTTTTATACATAAATATAAATAATTTTATTTGAATTACCTCTATAGCATCTACACTGAGCCCCACAACACGCAACCACTGTCGCAGACTCGGCACATGACCAAGCTCTCGTTTGATCTCCTCTACAAATTGAGCCTTGATTACAAGTTGACGAGAGAAGTGCTTTACCAGTTTTCCCTGGAAAAATAAAAAGTTGTCTATTAGCATTTTTCCAGTATATTACAAACTTTATTTCTTTTTTACATGATAGTCTCGTATATATTGATGAATTATAATAAATTACAATAACTTAGGTTAACTTAATATAAACTATTCGACCCGCCCCAGCTACGCACGGGTCCAATATACCATAATTACGTAATCCTTAGATTTATCAAAAAAGCATAATTTTCTACATATTCTTACTAAATATATATATTCAGGCACTTACAACGGTAAACATATTTTATGGTTATCTCGGAGGAACTCTGATTTTTTTCGGGATAAAAAATAGCCTATATGTTAATTCAAGTCATTAACTACCGGTGTGTTTAATTTCATTGAAATCCGTTCAGCCCTTGTCGCGTGATTGAGTAACAAACATTCAAATATCCAAACATACAAACTTTCACATTTATAATATTAGGAAGATTTAGCAAGACAATTTGTCTATTAATGAATTCTTGAAATAGTTGATTTTATCAAAAAGGTTGTATCTATATTAATAAATAAAAATAATCTTGGTGGTTAAATCAAAATTCTTGTAACTCAATATTTTTGTCTCCACACGAACTAAATAATTGTTTCATGGGTCTTGGTATGTATCTATAATAAGATTCCACAGCATATTTTAGATTATCCACTTCAACAATTTAAAACAGTTATTATAAAGTGTTTAATAAATATAGTGTGCTACTCTGTACAGGATTATTTGAACGATGACAAAGCTTGGAATCAGAATGACATTGATACTGAGGTATACGATGATAACTCAAACTGATATTGGCATTTTGAAAAGAGCAACAGTTGAGTTTCTTGCTGATTCTTCTCAGCAGAAAACTGCATCCCGAACTGGCCCTATCTTTAAACAAACTGGCTGACTGATGAACCAATTTGAAATAAAATATTTTAAGTTTTAATTTGGGTGGGGATGACAAATTTAAAATTTCACTGTTGTTATACAGTTGTAGATAAAATCCAAAATAATTCCTTCTGAAAACCAGAGAAAATGATATACATGTCACAATTGTTTGTTAACATTACACCTTTATCAAGCAATATTTTATTTTATAGGTCAAAACATTATTAAAATAAAAACAATGTAAAAATTAATAATAGAATTGATTAAACTAATTGTTTGTAAACAATAAAATTAAATCACAGATATTATACCTTGCTTCAGGAGTAACTCTTTTTGATTCATGGAAATATGACAAACATTATAGATGTATGAACATATGTTCCATGTTTCTCATGAAAATATGCTTGAGGAAAAAAGGTGGATTTTCTTTTGCATGGATAATTCAAGTTTGCCTATAAAAGCTGCTTGATTTATGTAATTGTAAACATCAGTTTATGTGATAATATCATAATAATTCAATTTATCATGTTATGATTTATTGATAATTTGTATTACAAACTACTAGTATCTTGTCCTCCCCTCCAAGTAAGCTGACTGGGATTTGAACTCACAACCATTAGATTGTGATTGTGAGTCCAACGCTTGAACCACTGAGCTACTGACACTTCAATATTAAATATTATATCTATACTTATATTATTAAGCTAAAGAATTTGTTTGTTTGAAGGCACTAATCTCAGGAACTACTGGTTCGATTTGAAAAGTTATTATTATGTTGGATAGTCCATTTATTGAGGAAGGTTATAGGCTATAAAACATCTCGCTACAATCCATAGGAGTGGAGAATTACGCGAATTACATATCATGGATCAGCTTCTACTTTTATAAGTTTGTAACTTATTTCATTTGATGATTAAGTTATAATATTTTTTTAAAATTCCAAATAAAAAGAGCAGGTGAAAATTACAACAGTTTTACTTTACTAAACTACAATCATTATATATTCTAATCATTTAACATTGGGTTACATTATCTTATTATGGTAATCTTACTATTTTTATACCCTAAGTTATTAAAAAAAAACAAGAAAAAATTTTACTTAGTTATCATTAAAATTAAAATAATAAATGCAAACAAATTGTTACTAATTGTATATTGATCATTTATTTATTGTTACACAATAAATAAATGATCTATACTTGTGATTAACTGAATCAATGAATAAAGTAAACATTTTTTTAATAAAAACTTATATAAAGTATTTATCAAAAAAGCTTTATATATCACAAAAAAATTAAGTAGATATTTCACAAGCAAACTGCCAAAGTACCAAATTACAAAATTTTGTACTACTCATGCCTCTTAAATATTCATTCCTATATTTGGTATAGCCCACTATTGTTTAGTTCTTTACAGTATGGTCATGTTAATCATGTAAGCATTGAATTGCAAAATATGTATTATCTCACATTTCAAATGGCATATGGAAATAATTGGGAAACCTACCCTGCCAGAATGTTAAGGGAATTGGTATATATAGTGCAAATATAAATTGCAATAGTAAGATTTATTTATTTCTTTTATTATACTAATTATTTAAAAAATTGAGACAATAAGATGAGAATATTCAGGTATATTTTATTAAGAAATCTCTCAAATAACTGAAATTGTTGTAAAGATTATTAAAATTTAACAAGTAGATTTTTTCGATTTTTTAAAAATTATATAAGTAAGAGATATATACTGACCTGCAAGAGTGTTCTGATCATGTGTAGTGAGAGCTAGATGGATCTGTTCCATGTGTTGCTTGAACGACGCATACGCTTTTTCGCTCTCCGGCTCCGTTGCGTTGCTGAACGTCTCGTGACCTTGTGAAGATTTTATATTATGAAGGTTTTTGAATATTACTCGTACTAACGTTGTAGTAAACGTTGCTCGTTTTAATTTTATCACGGTATGCTTGAATTATTGTCAGATTTACCTCTAAGCATAAGATCGTTGAGATGTGCGATGAGAGAGTCGCGCATTTGGCGAGTGTCGTAGTTTATGGAGATCACTTCTGGGGGTAGTTTCACTTCGTATGTAGATATCTTGTTGTACCTGTTAATATAATCGAGAGTAAGTTAAGCTACTTATTTTCTAGCAAACCATACAGTTTCTTTAAGAAATAAATGACTAATCTATCTATCTAACTAATATTATAAATGTTAAAGTCTTTGGATATTTGGATGTTTGTTACTCACACGAAACGATTGAACGGATGGCTTAACACATAGACTATGTTTTATCCCACAAAAAAAACGAAGATTCCGCGCGATAAAGATAAAATTTGTTAACAGTCGAAAGCGCCTAGATTTTTTTATTTAGCAACAATATAATGAGCAAAACATTTTGAAAAATTCTAGTATGAGTACCACGTAGTATATTGCACCCGGGCGAATCCGGAGCGGGTTGACTAGTTAAATATATTTGGACACGTCGACATATCTCTATCACCATTAATTTTTTTCCTCAGTTTATTAGTGAGCACGACTCCCTCTTAAAATTAAATTTATTTGTTGCGAATAAAGGTACACAACATTGAAAAAACAATTATAATATAGACACATAATCATCAAAAATAATAAAATATACCTACTGACCTAAAACACGCAGTGGTAAGTCGACTCACAAACGCATGCGAGTGCGCGTTCAGCGGGTGCGGGCACTGCTCCCGCGCGTACCGCGGCGCCGACAGCCGTGTGCGCACGTACTGCGCCAGCGACAGCGACAGAGCCGCGCGGGACAGCCGCGTGCCCCGCGACACCGTCCCGCATGTCTCGCAGCGGGACCAGAACATCACCTAAAAGGATATTTTGCTGCTTAAGTTCATTAAACAATACATACTAAGTGACACAATATCAAATAAAAAAAAAGTTACATAACACCAAAGCTTAAATATCAATCAATCAATACATGTAAATAAAACTAGATTGTCTGTTTGTAATAATAAATTAATCGCTTTTTACTATGTATGATTTTACTAAGGACGTATACACGTTAAATATACCAAAACAATATTTTTTTTAAGAATTGTTAATTGTTTTTAAGAACCTGCTAATCTTTGAAACGACTGGACCGATTTGAACGGGCCTTTGACTGGCAGATATCTGATATTATAGCTGTATATATTATAACTGAGGCCATTTTTATTTTTTTTAATTGTTGATTACCGCATAAACATAATATACCTCGGCATATACTAGAGAGGACGGGTCGGTCCATCAGAATATATATCTTTAATGTTGTAAAAACCGCCAATAACTGCCTGTTTCTCTAAACCATTAATTTTACCTGTTTACTCTGTTCTTCTTTAGCCTTATCAACGTTACTATGTCCGATTGTGTTGCAAGTTATTGTGATACAGACATCCTCGTGCACGAATCTGTTTAAGAAAACAGAACAAAATTATGATAATAAACATACTAGTCGATGCGCCAAAGTTTAACAACATTACTGTTTTGCGTGGTTGAGTAACAAACAAACTATCACATTTATAATATTAGTAAGAAGTAAAAAGATAAAGAGAACTTACTTCCTAACATGTTGATTCAAGGGTATATGACAATTAGTAGAGGGACATTTGTGTTCTCCATTAAAGCAGTACTTCTCCAGAAACGCGCCAAGGGATATGTCATGGCGACCGTACATTTCCATCGTTACTACCCTAAAAAAGATTACTCTTAATTTATTATAAATATTTTAGTGAATTAAAATATTCTGCTTCCGTATTATAATACTCAGATTCCAGCCTCTTTAACAATTTAAAATTATATATCCTCGATTTTCCAAAACGGTATTTTTAGACTTTAGTTACCCACTCAATATGATTCAAGGCTCCTCGATCCAGGAAATCTCTACGTAATACGAGTAAATGTTCGTAATGGATTTAAGTTATTAAAACTTCTTTTACATATGGCAACAGTTATTATAAGCAAGGTTGTTTTTTTAATGGAATCTTTTCTGGAAAACGAGTCCTTCAAATATCGCCTTGTGGGATGATTGAATAGTTCGTTGTAAATATTCATAATCACGATAAAACAAATTCGAGGAAGGTTCAATTAATGTACCTCATTATGAGTTTGAGTGTAGATTACCCTACTCGAGTCGAGGAAGACTAATGTCATCATACCGATTCCTTGAGGTCGAGTTGAGTGGAGGAATTTTCGAAAAAATTACTAAGAATATGGGTGTTAAAATCCTACTCTAAAACATATTGTACCAGTTGATTTTCTAAGCTGGACATGGGTCTACTTAAAAAATATATTCATGACGATCAAGAGGTGGTAGAGCAGTTACTGAGAATACTTTTGATATATTTAATCAAGACAAGTAAAATACTTTAATTTACAATAGACAACATTATTCACTTTCTATTTATACGGCTAATACGAACGTAGACATACTTACCAAGGATTAACACAAAAATCTGGTACATTCGGCGATTTGTTACTATAACTGTACAGTAACAAGCTCAGCCGTTGATGGTTTTCTGGAGACAACGGATCTAAAGGATCAGCTTCAGGTTTGTTTGTCTCCTCTGGTTCTACAAGTTTAACTATGGAAGGGTTGTAACTTGGGCATTCCGCTGTAAAAAAATAAAACTAAATATGCATAAATAGTATTTATATCAATTATTTTGAACAGGGACTTAGGGCCTTTTCTTTCTTCTCTTTTTAACATAATTTATGTCTTTCTTGAATTATAGTCTAGAACATGAGAATGTTTAAAATGTAATTCTCAAATTTATATAAAGATGTCTACACTTGGTAACTAATATAGTTTTTAGACAATATCGCAAACCCCTACCACCTATTTTTTTAAAGAACCGATGGTCGTAATATACTTAAAGTCAAATTATAGAAATAGTAATTTTTTTTTAATCAAATATACATACGTCTATGTTTGTCAGGTGTAACGGAACAGCCCGCAGCCCGGAAATGCGCAAGAGAGGCTCTTAATGCAGGATCGTCTGAGCCAGCTATTATCGGACGCTCTATGAATGGATGATTATCCTGCGAACGAGATAATATAGATAATGCAAGAGAAATATCACCATTTTGGAGTTAATGTTTGGTCTGAACTTACCCGTCTATTAATTTGTGCTGCAGGTGTCTTAGTGGACTCTTTGCGCAACGCCCGAGGAGTGTGGGGCGCTTGGGGAGGTCGCGGGGGCAACAAGTGCAGAGATGGCGCGGGGATTATTATGTTAGGGGACATAGATAGCACTACATCATCTGTGCACCATCTAGAATGTTATATAGGAATGTTAAATAGTTTGTAGGATGAGTCCAGTGCTGCCAATCATTACTTGGTTCAATTCAACAATTTACAATATTACACTCAACTCTAAGTAACTTGTGTAACGATGTGTCCATACTACGGGTTCTAAACGCAAGATTTTGTTAGAAAGAAGTACAGTAAGAAACCAGTGTGATCTTAAGATAGGGAAAACAGGATTTTATTCTATATTATAAATAATCAATTTACATCATCCAAACCATTTGTTAAATTAGTTATTAGGAAAGTCTGAAAATTAAATCTGCCACATTATTTCTAATCAATGACAACCAAAATTATAGAGATTCTATAATAGGAACCCAAAGGATCTTTTCCCAAAGAATCCCTGTATTTGATGGATTGCTGTTAAAATTTACTTATTAATTTAATTAACAAAACAGAAAAGAGCATACCCACCTTTCATTATGAGAGTCTGCTTTCAACTTTGCCTCTTCTCTCGGCAAGAACACCTCATCGTCAATAGACAATCTAGATTGTAACGGATCACTGAAGTCCTTGATCGGCACACCACAACTCAAATTTTTATCGCTGTCAGTTTTACGAGTAAAATGTTTTGCCTTTTGTAAAGGATCGTCTATTTCTACTGCTTCTACCTTCTTATCTTTCTTATTCTCTAAATTTCGAGATTCAACTATATCATTATTAGATTTAGATTCACTTTCGTTTGATTGTTTAGGATCATTAAGTGTTTGAGTGAGATTACTTCCGAATATAACATCATCTGTCTCCGACGTGTCTTCCGAGTTAGAGCCAATATTTTGAGAAGTATTTCGATCTTTCTTAACAATATCAATTTCTGGTTCATTTTCAATATCATCATCAACGAATGTGCCCGATTTTGGTAAAACTGCTTCAATATCAGCAAAGAAAGCCTTTTCTAGTTTCCAATTGTAACAAGCTAGTAGCATGAATTTGACTATCTTTTTAACACGTATTAGTTCTTGTATGGAGCCGCCACGGAGCAAGATGCAACAGCCTAATTGTGGTTCCGCGCAACCTTCCAGAACCATTAAAGTTTTACTAGAAACTGGAATGAGGCATAAAAAAATTATTAAATCAAAATCGTATAGATTTATAAAAACTGCTTTGGAAATTTAGTCTTACAATTTTTGACATAGAAATTCCTACACGTTCCAAGTCTAGGCATCCCAATTCTAGCGTCAATAGAGGCAACCAGATCAGCTCTGGCACATCTCGCACTCCGCCGCAGCGCTCTATCGCGGACACCTACTGCTAAGGCTACGCCTTCAGCACGTAGAGCATCTTGGACTGTTCGGGCTGCGCTACCTCGTACTAGCACTACATTGGGACGCAGTGCAGATATACGAGCAGCACAGCGGAGTAAATATTCTTGTTCCTAAAAATATTTCAACTCAGAATCAATTAGCTTCTTTTACAAAAATATATCAGAATAATAAATCCATTTTCAAAATCATTTTACACACCTGCATCAACAGCGGTTCAAGTGAAGTTAATTTCCCTTCTACCCTCTGATATGCTATGGAACAATCTAATAACAATACTGTTGGATTTGTCACTTGCTTTGGCATTCCTCTGTCAACAAAGCCACCACATTACATTTTATAAAAACCTATTTTTCACACATTAATCAATCAAAAAGATGACTGAGACGAAAGTCTCTTACCTGTGGGCAACGTTTTTAGTTATAACTACTCCTTGTATGACGCAGCTATCTGACATGCTGCCTCCGGGAACTTTCTTCACCTGTACGTAGTTGCGAACGTCGATGTCGTTCCCTAACATATCTGAAGGAAGAAAATATTATTTACTAGCTACCCGCTGCGGAATTGCACACCTTCCTCTTAAATCATTCTTTCTAATGGTAACATCTTTATTAAAATCCGTTGCAATGTTCAAAAGACTTGCTAGGCTTGCTATAAACAGCAGACTGTAATTTTGTTTTGTATATTGAGTAAAGAATAGAAGAATGAGTTGTTTAGTCATATATTATACTTAGGTCGCAATACAATTCTTACGCTTAAAACACACTAAGTGCATTTTTAATGTTACATCTTACCTGGCATAGTGATTTCCGCAGCGTTGACACAGAGTGGGTAGAGCGCCTGCAACCAGGTGGCGGGTAGCCCCTCACGTGCAAGCCACTGACGCATTAGCAACTTGAGGTGCTCCGACCCGGACTCCTCTATTGCTTTACATACTTGTTTTGTGTCACACTCTAAAAAAACAAGATAGCAAAAACATACTTAAAACACCTTCATTGTGAAAACATTCCTCCCGAAATTCAGGTCCTTTTCTATTGGAAAGTTGACTTGTTTTAAAATTACCACAAAACAAAATGGTGAAAATAAAAAAAATAGAAACTTTACTATAAACAAAGTAAAAAATAATGTTTATTTTAGAAAAGTCTTCTTGGCGTCTTAATTCATTTAATTTCTTTAAGAATTATGCAATAAAGAGATAAGCAGAGAAAAAACTTACTTTCATTGTGATCCAATATTAGTTGATCTTCTTCACTTGTTGGAATTGAATTATTATCTATTAGAAAAGCAAGGATTAGAAAAAAATCTTTCACGTTTATACAAATAGTGATGTCTACTACA
>JAOPUB010111932.1:0-12366 GCA_027564055.1 Neptis clinioides
GCGCCTGAAGACAAACTTTTGTGTAGTCTTTTTAAAACGTGTATATACTAGTGTGTGTGCGTGCCAGAATGCATACGGACATCAAGTCTTAACCACTGAGCAGTACAGGCAGTGATAGCTCAGTGGTTAAGACACGGGCAAATTAATCTTAATTAAATCAAATTGTTATTCTTGTGTGGTTTAAGTAATTGGTAGCATTGATTCGAGTAGCATTCTATTAAGTTTCAAAATTGGGAATATTGAATATTTTTCAATATTCCTAATTTTATGTGTCAACGCAAAAGATAAAAATTAACTAAATAGCAGTACCAAAATTGGTTGTCGGTTTTTATCCCTATATAGAGTAATACTTCAATTAATTAATACTATTTATAAAGGAAATATAATTTAATTAAGGATGATAAAATGTATATGAATAAAAGCGAGATTTTATTTAAAATAGATTCTAAACAGAAAATTGAATCAAAAGCATTCCATATTTTTAGCAACGTCAATTTTCATCTGTTAACAGCATAGACTATATATATATATATATCTACTATTTGTATATTAGATTTCAAAATTAACTATTTAAATGTTTTCAAGTATCAAATGTATTTCATATCTAAAGTATTATTAGTTTATGTGTAAAATGATAATCGTCAGTGTATTTTAATTGTAATCTATCGATGCTCCCAAGTCCCAGGTCTTACCTCGTATTAGGAAATGAACAAAGTATTCATAGTACACCCATGGCAGTCACTTTTATGGTTCCCTACTTCTGTTAATTATCACCGAAGCGATATGGACATTTATACTTATCTTTTTTACTAACAAGAAATATATTTTTTAAAAAAATAAATCAATAAATAGGTATTGGGTAGAATTTGTCTTTATTTCCATTCGAGTATTTGTTTAGTGTCGTCTGACCACATTATAAAAAAAACCATTTTCCAAATGGAAAATGAAAGAAGCCTCATAAATCTTATTTCGTCAATACTATTTCCACATTTGAAAAATGAAAAGTGCCCCACAAATTGATTTCGCCAACGACCAAATTTCGTCTACCGCCTTCACTGCTTATGGCTGAAACCTAATCTTCTGTCACAGTTAGATTTAAAATATTGTTGTCAATATTAAGTTTGTTTTGATCATAATTGTCTTTATAATGTTTACTAGCCGACCCACGCGACTTAATTCACGTGATGCTCCGCTCCTATGGATCGTAGCGAGATGTTTTATAGCTTATAGCCTTCCTCGATAAATGGACTATCGAACTGAAAAAGAAGTTTTCAAATCGAACAAGTAGTTCCTGAGATTAACGCGTTCAAACAAAAAAACTATTCAGCTTTATAATATTAGTAGGTATAGATACGTTCTAGTCAGAATTTTTATAGATAATCGTTGCACGAGATTGAAACCGATTACACTAAAATTATATATATCGAAGATTATGTTAAATTTATGATTATTAATTTATTGAAACGTTCAATAATTTAATTTATATTTCTAAGCCAAGATTATGTTTCTAATAGTCTTTGATCATGCGTTTTGATGACATAAAATATGTCAAGTAGTTTTTGACTTTTTTACCTTGAAACTTCTATTAGGTATTTGAAAAACAAAATTTTTGACCCTACTTCTGCTTGTTAACACTTGATTATATACTAGATACTTGGGTAAAATATAGAAATATAGCGAATAAATATTTAAAAGTGATTCTGATGAAATCACGTAGCAGAAACAAATTCGTTCGCACTAATTATAAAATGGATTTGTATGAAACCTCTTATATAAATAATGAGATTGAAATCAATGATTGTGTGTTTCTTTACATTTTAGTGGATTTTTTAAAAAGTCTATATATTACCAAATGTAAAAGGAAAATTGGTAGTTCGTGCGTTTTTATGAAGAACTATATATCCGTCTTGTAAACCTGCAGTTAGATCACAAGCCCCCAGTACATATTAGATAATAATATGTATCATTTCTTACAAATATAGAAAAATATTCCGTATTGTGTACGACAAAAGTGTAAGCTAAGACTGATGTATGGGGGCTTATGCTAATTGGACACTGTTAACGTACCATTCATGTTTACGAGTCAGCTGAAATGCTTTAACTAAGTATGATTCATGGCTTTTATACTGTTGTGTAGTTTATTTTATTCTAATATTACTCTGGTACATAATAGAGTCGATATATGGGGGTATGTGTTACTTAATCTTGAGAATAGCTTACTCTCTACCGTTATGTCTGTGCTGCTAATATATAAAAATAAAACTTCACACACATCTCTTATAAGCTATAAAGCTCTTGTCGCTCTTTGCCATTCTCAAAAAATTCAATATATACATCTAAATATATTAAATCACTATTAAAAGTTCAAAGATTCGTTATAAGTGCTATAAGTCCTTTACAAATATTTCTAATTCAAAATATAAAATTTTAATGATCGTTACAAAGAATAAACTCATGTTAAACTATAGATTCTATTTATTGCAACAAAGAAAGTAACTAATGCAAAATAGACATTATTATTATCCCACAGGACTTGACGTCACTCACCACACCATGTTAGTGATGAGCATTTAATTAAAGCAGTTTTTGATATACACTTTATAATTTTTATTATCAGCATGTGATAAGTGTAAAAATTCTCTATATCCGCCTTTCTAGATTTGTTTACTTATCGTGACGTATTTCACGATGATTTTAATAATTCCTTAAATTGTATAATCATTGATAACTAGGGGAAATCCTTTCTTTAGTATGATAAAAATAATAATCCAAATTCAACTTGTGATAAGATGTATCGAGTATATCGTATCTTGATTATTCGTCGCAACATCATTGGAATTACCGCTCTACTGAATTTAGTATTTGAATTTTCATTATTTTTATAATTTCATTTCAATAATTTAATTAATATTTAATCGAATAAGAGTACCTCGACTATATTTCCCCTTTAAATTTTGCCTACATTGAATCATGATTCATGAAACAACAGACATAATAAGGCAATAATTTACGAACTAATCATATCATTCCTGGCGTAATCAAAACGACACAAGTCAAATAAAACATGTAAGCGACCACTCCGCACTCCGTTATCACTAACGATGACGTATGAGCGTAGTTCGCTGATGAATCACTCTGCTAACAATCAAATTATACGTATAACGTTAAATAATATTATTTACTACACTCACGACTCGCTCCGGCTTCACATGGGTAGTAGACAGATGGTAGAGATGTTACGAATATATTCCAAAAAGGGAACAGACAGCGGCGGTTTTTTTTCTTCTGACCCTTGCTAATATTATCGTTATATTTCAATTAATTCACACAAAACCTTAACAAATTATACATCTTAGCCTCGTGAATCACTCTAATCATTAGTGAAAGCCACGTGAATATCCGATCGGTCGTTTTTAAGTTATCTGAATAGATAGACAGATTCGGGTAATTTGTATGTGATACTAAGACGTGACTATATGTTTCCATATGCAGTTGTGCTTACGTAAATACAAACGTTCATTTCATTCAACTTCATTATTAAACATGCGTAATTACGACTTATTTTTTATCTACTACTAATATAATATTTATTACCATGTAATCCTATTATTATATATTTAAAGAATGTTATCCTTTTCTTTCTTTTATTGTTTTTCTTTCTTATTATTGTTTGAACAAAAAAAATCCAATATTTCAATGGAATCAACCTTCAGAAAAAAATCGATACATTATCAACATTTGCTTCAAAGTAAAAGTCCTTTAAATAATAATATTTAACACAATAATACATGTCGAGACAGACAACGTTTTTTTTAATTTATTTTAAGTATGTCATGGAACTTTTCATTAAAGAAAAATACATTTTGGCTTAGCCGATAGCTTTGATGATACGGAACTATGTACATGATTTTGAATTACACCTAACCGACATTACCTTTTTATTATTTCATCTCACTCCAAAATGATTTAAAAATATACCTCGTGTTAGACCTCAATATATCTCACTTTGTTGACTTTCCAATACTTGTATTTTAATAAACTGTCAATGTAATGAGAATGTACTGCTGGTAGGCTGCCACTTGGGCGTGCGATCCGACATTAATCCAGCTTTTGAAACGGTCATTTGCTTCTACTTGTACTGCAGTACTATATATATCATTGGTGATAAAAGTATATTTATTGACTTTACTTATATTTGTAGTCTAATATTTGACTTATATGCCTATATCACGCAAGTTACAGCTCAGTTAGAGCTACCCATAGAGAAAAAAGACTACAAGGCTTTATATTAAGATAATAATAATAATCAATTAGGAAGTAGAAAACCATAAATATTTTTTTTTTTTCAAGAAATAATTATTCAATTAACTTCGAGTAGAACTGGCGCAGCGAAAATAACGGAAAAGATACAATTTTTATTGACTTTAGTTAGTTATATAGAGTTTTTGTAATAAATTAGCTCAAATAAATTAATTTTTAAGTAATAAAAATATAAACAATTTTTCCAGAAGTGTCGTTGCAGTATTGAACTATAAATATCGATAATTCCAGCATGTCTGTCTATAAACCGCACTATTGTCTCTTCCATTATAAAGCTAAAAGTTATTAATGCATAAAACTTTCCCCTTGCTGTAATTTTTAACTGAACGTTAAATGATGCGTTAACTGTGGTTAAACACAGGACTCTGGGGAGATATTAAACTCTCCATTATCGTATATTAAAAATTGTTTTAGGATATTTTATAAACCAAGTACCAACTGAATACTTTTTTTTATAATTTGTATATTTTAATTTTTATTAAAGACTGATAATAATACATATTTTGATATTGATTTTATGACTAAAATTATGCCGATGTCTTTAGTCATAAAATCAATTGAAGATCATATTATACTATTATTTTGAAAAAATCATAGAAAAATTAACAAGTCAAATTTTTATTGTGCATTTTTTTTTCAATTTGTTTTTTTTTTTAATAAAACTATAAAAAAACAACTTTGGCTGCGAATTTGCCTAAGCACTAGTAACACTGAACAACCTATTCAGATAACATAGGAAGAGAAGACCATAAACGCTACATCACTGTTCAACCTCATCTACTCTGTTCATGCTTTTACATTGACACTGGAAGAATTACTACGGTCAAAAGCAGTACAAAAGCTATTAAACAAAGAAAGAGGAAAAGGAAGTACCTAAGTAATGAATTCATTTTCTTAAATTATTTTAACCAGGCGTGAAAGAAAATATCTATTACTTCAAGTGGCTAACAACTTTATATTTTTTACTATACTCTCGTTATCACTTGATTTGTAAATTGTTTATCTTCTTATGTTTGTATTAAACATGTAAATTAACATGATCCTTCATGCCAAGATAACTGTAATCAGGACAGTTTGGGATTGATTTATTTACATAATATTTTCAATGAAATAATGTTTTTATAACATTTTTTGATATCATTTTTATCCATTCTTTAAAAAAGTTACTATTACATTTTTGTAGATTAAAATCCTATTGTATTATTATTTCTTTAAAAATTTAAGCTATTATGGTGTCCCAATAGTCATCAAGGGATTAAAGTATATGGTATATAATTATTACTATACGTCAACAATGATGACGTTACATCTTCAAAAAGTCGGAGGGTGATATATATTCCTTATACAAAAGTTTGTCTGATTTAAAATTACCTAAATGTACGATATAACACGAACCCTTACACATTCCTTCCTTTTCAGTAGTATGCATAAAGATGAAAATTCTGAAGGTATTTGATATTCGCTCATACGTAAAACCGTCAAGTAAAATGATAAAAGGATCCATTCAATTTGAATTCTCGCCCGGAAGAGATTAACCTGTTTGTTTAAAACCAAAGAATATAAAGACTATAGGAGGGTATTTATGCTTTACCATGTCTTACCATTTCATTCATTCTTCCAGTTTGTTAATCTGTTTAAGTAAGTAAGAATAATACTGATTGTATCATGGCGGAGGTAATAAATAAGTTAACTAACAACTATCTGTCCGCTTTAAATTTATCAATTATGGCAACGTTAACTCAGATTAATGTTGCCAATATCATAGCGGAGTTTATCAGTTGTACCTTATTCGAAAAACTAATGTTACTAAGATCAATGATGCCAACATAAAGCAGTAACAAGAAACGAAACACCAATACATTAAATATCGATGTGCGTTTTAATTAACAAAATGATTGAAACACACACTAAATAGACTTGTTTTTATTATTTTTTAAAGAATTAAGAATATATCTAGTCAAAACTGTTAATAAACAATAAGTGACTCTATCGAACATGTTTAGAGTAGAGTAGAGAATTGAAAATAGAAAACAAAATTCTAATTTGTGTTTAGAAAAATGAAATCAAAAATTTATTTTATAATTTGTATTCAAAATTTTTTTAAATTATAATATTAATATAATATAAATTACAATAATAATATAAAAAAAAAGACATATAGACACTAATTTCAATTTGAAATTAATTTTAATCCATAATCTAGAGATTACGTGTTGAAATCGATTATTCATTTCGCAATTAGTCAACAATCTCTATAAAAATAGTTTTCTTTGTTAACTTATTATGGTATATGTATTGTTAATTATGATGGTGGCAATACTGATTCCTATTACAATACTGAGTCTTACAATACAATATTGATTCCTATTTACAATACTGAGTCCTGACAGAAATAATTATTATTACATCACAAGTATTCTAGCAGTAACGCTGAAGGTCTTAGTCTAAACTATAATCACCAGGATTAATATTATAGCACCTAGGACGTCATAATGTCGTTCTGCAATTAGATCATAATTTCTTCTTTAATTAACAGTGGTTCAGATGTATATATGAATTAAAAAAACATATTATTAATGGGATGTCTAGAAGAAATTATAAATATAAGGGATCTTTCCCAAGAATTATAATTTTTAGGATGTTTAGACGAGCACTATAGGATAACTAAATTAAATGGCCTCCCAAATGCTTCAATGTGTTTGCATTTTATTAAGATAAATGTTTTGTGAACATAATTTATCTATTCAATAAAACTTTATAGCTGTTTGATTATAATATGCTAGACATGCTTGACACTCCAAGGCCATCCAATTCTTTTCGTCTCAAGATTAAAGCCTAATAAAAGACAACCATTTTAGTAAATTTATTATAAGAAAAATTTACCTTATTACAAAGAGATTAATTATGATTAACGAGCTTTATAATGGCAGGCCTTTACCGACTAATGGGATGGAAGAAAGCGGTTTAATATTGATAGAAATATGAAAGAAACGTCTTTTGTAAATAAAGCTCTTGCTTAGCTTCTAGCTTTGTATTTCATTGTTAAATTGTAATGCTTTTACTTTATTGTTGAATTTATAATTGGTTGTACTCTTTGTGAATATTTCTGATAAACCTCTATAATGAGTTGTTGAGATCTAAGATGTTTTTGCCTTAAAAATACTATTTGAAAGCTAATCCTTCCGATATTATTATACTTATTTGTCTAAGAGCATATTCTTTTTAGTCATGTTCATTCCTATGACTCGCAACATGATATCGTACTCAAAAATAGCCATGAAATATAACTGTTACCTATAAACAGGATCTCTATCTCTATATTCTAAAATAAAAGAAATTTCAAGTAACTTTTAATAAAATAAGGAAGTGAATTAGTCACAATATAATGTCAATAGATATCCGGTTAACTAACCGCATTCTTTCACAGTTAAATTTAACGTTAATAGGTATAGTTATCTGCAGGTAAATCCAAACACGTCACATTTGCGTCAATTATTACTAAACTATATGTCAGTGTTAATAATAATGTTCTAGACATGATATACTTAAATCAATTGTATATTATTAGATTGAATACTTTGTTAATGAATGTATTCATTCATTACA
The DNA here is from genome assembly GCA_027564055.1 of Neptis clinioides. Classification (NCBI taxonomy): domain Eukaryota; kingdom Metazoa; phylum Arthropoda; class Insecta; order Lepidoptera; family Nymphalidae; genus Neptis; species Neptis clinioides. The sequence goes on from JAOPUB010111932.1 coordinate 7,927, forward strand.
ATTATTTTGTTGCGGTATTATATTCCTCATATTAATATTTATAAGAATGTATAAACCAATTGAGTTGGGCGATTTTTTATGTCTCTACAAGTTCCTAAATCTATTTTTTTGGCGTACCCATATCAAATTTTTGAAAAGATAGTCAGAAATATACAGACAGAAATATAGATACAATAAAATACTATTTAATTAACAGGTCATCAACAATAATATCGTGTATCTAAAGATATAAATAAAATTTAAATGTCTGTTTATAATTCCAAATATAACAACTTTTCACTTAATGAGTATATACGGTAAATACGTTGAACAAAAAGAATATTTTTAATATTTTACTAAGGCTACTTTTATTTTAGACAAAAAATAGAGTTCCGAATACCTCAGCGATGCGAATCGGATAGCAATAAATAAATGCAACACCAAAGAATTTAAAAATATTACCTTTAATACTTAAGTTAGTACGAAGTTTAACAATTGTGTAGATTGCATTTAGAAGCTGTTTACATATTATTTCAGATTTTGCTCTGTACAAAGGTAAAAATACATTTTAATCTCATGCAAATACGGATTACGTAAATAGATTTTAAAAAGATGCTTAAGAGGGTTTTTGCGATACATCGTATAATATTTTTCATAATAGGAAAACTTGTTTGGATTATAATAGGATAAAGCAATTTCTTTATTGAGATAATGAAGTTGTTAACTTTTTGTAATAAAAAGAAAAATTATAGTATGCAACCACTTTTATCGGCACTAGATTCGCATATTTTATCTACTATAATTTATAATTATAAATATAGTATTATACATATAAGCCTTCCTCTGGGATTACTTTTGCTATTAGTGAAAAAAGGATAAAAACCGATCACGTTGTTTACAAGATCTAAGTGGACAAACTGCAGAAGCAACTTTAATTTATATTATGTAAAGATAAAAATCAAATTGCATACCATATTAAACTTATATTAATCTAGTCGACTCGCCCCGGCTTCGCATGGATGCAGTTTACCGCCTAATATTTAATTCTCCATATATTGTTGGTAAATAAAATTAATTAGACGATTACGACAGTAAACATATTTTATCATTATCCCGCGGGAACTCTAAAATTTTCCTGGATAAAAAGTAAAAAGTAGCCTGTATATGTAGAAGCTATCTATGTGCAAAATTTCATGGAAATCTGTTCAGCCGCTGTAGCGTGATTGAGTAACAAACATCCAAACATACAAATTTTCACATTTATAATATTAATTATAGTAAGATCTCTGTTATTTTATTAATATTTTATAAAGTGTTTTTTTTTATGAGACACATTACAGGTAATGTTTTATTATTGGAGATATAGGTAAACTTTATTAGAATTCATTCTGGATTAGAGTAACCTCTTATATTTTTCAATTAAATGTACTATTTTTGTCTATTAAAGCTAATCCTAGTTGTTATGCGGTAAACTGCAAAACAAATATCGTGCAAGGAGTTCTAAGAACTGTGCGCCTTATAAATTGCTTCGTCCGGCACTTGCTACTGGTAAACTTCCTTTTCTCTATCTACTAACTTTATATTAAATGTTTTGCGTATTATATTAGAAAACTGTAAGAACCTGTATACATATCTATATAAGAAAAATTTCCAATCAATCACACTTTAAAGTATTTTTAATTGTTGTTTCTAAATGATTAGGCTATCTTAGAGTTGATCTAATCATGAAGTTTTTTCCTCCTAAATGATACTCTTCAGTGAATCTAGGAAACCTTCAAGGTCATATTCGTCAATTTTCAATTCGTTATAGGGGCCGGGGGGTAAGTTGTAAAAAATAGATGCATGAATATTTACGTAAGTATGGAAGGGGGATTAAGGCTTTGCTTACTTTTGCAAAAAACATTGTTTACGTAATATTTGAATGGCCACTAAACATAAAAATATTCTCTATCTTTTAGTGTACACGGTAAAAAGAAAGAAAGAAAAGTAGTTTCACCTGTATCACACGTCAGTCTGGTTCTTACACTGTTATCGCGTAGCTTTTTATCGGTGAAAAATTTTCAAAACGAATAAGAAGCTTCTGAGATTATATCCTTTGTTTAAAATGACCATTTAATATCTGACTGCTACTAATTTAAAGGCTACATTTTAATTATGATATTTATCGGAACATGGCCACATTATGACACTGAAATGGCCACATATTTTTTTAGTTAAAATATTTATGGCGACATAGTTACGTTACCTGAAATGAAGGTAGTTATGTATCAGTGAAAGAATTACCAAAATCGGTTCTGTACTTTTTGATTCATATATTCGCAACGAACAAATAAACATCAACAAACTCAAATCTTTCCTCTTTCTATAATAGTGTGGATATTATTATCATCAGTAGCTATCTGGTTTTAAAACTCGTCAGAATTAAATTAGTAGAACAATAAAAAGTATTATTTATCTGAAAAAGTATTATTTACCTACGCGTCAGTGAGTCACATTACCAAATATAAAGTAGTATAATCTAAAAGTAGATTTTATAACATTTTTATTATCAATCTGCACATTAAAACATTCAAATAGAATTATTTCTCTTTTGTTTATGTGTCATTGTGGTCTTTAACCAACTTCGATAAGAAGAAAATTTCATTTTCACTGTATTTTCTAACGGCTGAAATCAAATATCAATCTCAATCCAAAATATATGAAGCAAAGATCTGTTAGTCAATTTGTTTTAATTTTTCAATGTTGAGACGTGAAGTATTAATACTTTCCGACTAGTCCTTAATTCGCTGAAGTGTAAAGGTTTTACCAAAATAGTTTTAGCATTTCTCACCTTTTTAACCTTCCTTGGAATTCTACAAATATTTCAAAACAAATTTAACTGAATCGGTCAAGTCTAAAAAACCTTATTTCGTTTTTATATGTTAGATGATATCAGAAGTCAAAAGTAGATTATAGAGTTTTAGAAAATGATAATTTTTTTCTCAAATACTTATCTGTTTATTCAGTTTTTTTGTCAGGTGAGTAATATTATACGTGTTCTATCTACTACCTTACAGCTGTAGTCTATTGACCTTATCTATAACAAACTAAATATATCCTTCAGTTGAAAAAGAATTGTATATTTCAACATCCTTATTTTTTATATAATCCTTAGAGTCCCATTGTTTATTAAAATTTATACCATAACTGATAATAGAACCATTGTGCAATGTCCAGGTATTCCCCGTTGCAATAAGGAAGGATATTTAAATTAAGATGGCTCCTAACTGTATGCGACTAGAGAGTATAAATGAATATAAATAATTTTAATTCAATAAAAAAGGAAAAGACATTTTTTAAGGCATTAAGCTGAGTAAGTTTAATTTTAGGTCAATATTTCTAAAAATTGGCATATTTCGCGGTACTAGTAGTTTGTCAATCCAAACTGCTAGTAATATTTATTAAAAAAAAAAAGAAAAAAAAGATCAGGATCGACTTTAATGTTTTTTTATTAAGTAGATGTTTTGCTTATTAATGATAGGTTAATGATATTTTTATTCTTTACAGATAGTCCCAGACCAGAACTCAGGCAACAGACCGGACAGATGAAACCCAGAACACATTCCATGACCTGCTCTAACAGGTAAACATTTTGTTAATAATAGGACCAAGCGATGGTAAGTCTTCACCATCGACTTGGACAACATAAGTCAGTGTCTCTTGTTCTTGCAATGCAATGCAATACAAGCAACAGTTTTAGTGAATCTTAAGCAAGAATTCCTATCGAACCGTAGCATCAAAGAAATGGGATGGGAAGTCTTTCTAAATTTAAGGAACATGCGGCATTACAGGGATTTGCATGCTGATGGTTGCCAGCCAAACGAAGAACAGTTCCTCTTATGAGATGCCCACCCAGCAAATTCCAATCCGCCAATTTTGTGGACACCACTCAATGTTTCCATTTCTCCACGACTTTAGCCGAATATACAATTTCAATATTCGCCTAATAACTATTGAAGCATTTCCAATATGAAATGAAGTCTTTTCATATTCGGTTGCAGTTCAGGCAGAAGCAAACGCATCAGAACGATCTTCACACCGGAGCAGTTAGAGAGACTTGAGGCCGAGTTCGAGCGGCAGCAGTACATGGTGGGGCCGGAGAGGCTGTACCTGGCGCACGCGCTGCAGCTCACTGAGGCTCAGGTAACACCACTAACCTAGCTTGGGTACATCACACACATCACACTCACCTACTGTGTATTTGATTAGATCCTTACAGAATGGTTGCTTGTAAGAGATCACTTTTTGTAATAAGACCGCCTTTGCACATCAATGTACAATCATATTAGATTTGAATTTTTTAATATTTTGTGTGCAATAAAGTATTTTCATTCCTTCATTCACCACTTTGGTTTTTTTTTCTAACTTGGTTTTAAACTTAGTTTAACGATGCTTTATAAAAATTGCCTTACAAGAAGTGGT
>JAOPUB010112039.1:0-12361 GCA_027564055.1 Neptis clinioides
AGAGTGGAGACCACGAACAGGACGACGAAGCGTGGGAAGGCCTCCCACAAGGTGGACAGACGATCTGGTCAAGGCGGCAGGGAGCCGCTGGATGCAGGTCGCAGGTGATCGGTCGTGCTGGAAATCTCTGGGGGAGGCCTATGTCTAGCAGTAGACGTCCTATGGCTGACGCGACGAGGGAACTCTCAGGAGTGCAGGTTTCCCCACGATGTTTTCCTTCCCCGTTAGAGCAAGTGATATTTAATTTGTTAAAACACTCATAACTCAGCAAAGTCAGAGGTGTGTGCCCGTGTGTGGGATCGAACTCGGACCTCGGCTATCACTGCCTGGATTGAACTACTTTATTTTTTTTTAAATATGAAAAACCTTGACAGAAAATGCGAATCGCTCATGGATAATTCTAAAAAATATAAATTAAAAGTGAAAGTATAAAAAATAGCCCGATTATTTTACAATGGCAACACACAATAAAATAGGCTGACATTTAACAGCTTGCAACACAGTTACAAAATGATCCAAAACATCCGTGTACAAATATGTAATTATGCAAGGCGTATTTCGTGAGAGCGTCAGTCGTGACGTCTATTTCATGATCGCTAATAGAAATGTGCGGTTCATCTGGAATGGAAAAACAAACGAGTAATATTAAGATTTTACTCGCGTATAACAGTTGTGCTCAAACGAGCATAATTCATGACTTATTAAAAAATTTAGCGATACATTTAAGTGAGGAATACATAATGGGACTCCTACCGCTCCTTTTTTAACAGGAGAGCTAGATCAACGCGGTCAAAGCGCCATCGGTAGATAGTAGACATTCTTTCGACACGTACCAACCGCGTCCTATCCATTTTTATGTTCGCAATGCGAAAAACTGCTATGTTTTGTATGGGTCTCAGAGAGCGTTTAATCCAAGAGTGAAAATACAGAACAGACCTTGTAGGATTAAACCTCCATCCTAGACCAGTTCATTGCCTAACTTTAGGCAGGTCATGGTCAAACACTAACCAACATTACGTATAAGAAGTTTTTTAAATTCTATGAAAAGTAGTAGTTGTTTGAAGTCATGAATATGTCTATAATAGCCTATATATTCGATATTTTAGTTAAGTAACTCCACGATGGTAGAGTACAATCTACATGTACTCTATTATATAAGGTAGTAAAATTTGATTGTTTGTATTTTTGTATGTTTGTTTGTTTGGAATAGGCTCTGAAAATTCTAGACCGATTTTGATAATTCATAAATAGAAAGCTACGTCCGTTCCGGGTAACACAGGCTATGTGGTATCGCCATATTTCAAATAATTAAAAAGATATGGCCATTTAAGTGTCATAAAGTGGCCATTTTGTAAATTGGAGATTATTTCTGAAAGTACTAAACTGATTTTGATAATTCTTTCACCGATCGAGTGATACATCCTTCCCGGGTAACATTGGCTGTGTTGTATTGCCATATTTATAATAATTAAAAAGGTATAGTGTGTAAGTACCATAGAGTGGCAATTCTATAATTTAGAGATTATTTCCGAGAATACTAAACCGACTTTGATAATTCTTTCGCCGATAAAAAGCTACACTATGCTAGAATTATATAGATGATTTATTGTTCCCATACTTTGAAATCGATAAGTCCTCGCCATTTTGTTCCTATTGCACCAATTTGAGAAATTCTTTCTTTAATAGCGAGCTAAGGTGGTTGAGTGTTGCCATACTTCGAAACCAATAAGTCATCGCCATTTTGTTCCTACTGAGTCAATTTTATAAAGTTAGTATTAAGCAACTACTACAATATTTCTGCAGCGTTGCCACATGCCACAGTTTTTTAATGAATAAATTGATCGTAAAGTTCGGTTCATTCGGTTCGCAGCACACATCCTGATTGACGATGTAGGCATATGGATTATAATTTTACTTTAAATACCCGAAGCGCGGGCGGGGTCCGCTAATACTATATGATACAATGATACTATACGATACAATGATTTTAATAAAACGTTAAAACGTTCCTTAAAACAAAAATTCATTTAGCGTAAAGTAAATTAATAATTAATTGCCTTTTTTTAGACCCTGGCCAACATCTGCCCTCTGGACTTGTGCAACATAAGGATAAAGTTACAAACTTATATGAAATGCTAGCTTTGTCATTTCAAAGTTCAGGCTGGCTAAAATAACTACCAGTCTAGACAAAGGATGGAACATTAATTTATTATTTACATCAATTTTCAGACTTTCTTTAACTTAGGATACTTTAATTCGAAAGTTTATGAAAACTTCTTACTTAAGTTTACTTACTTTAACTTGTTTCTTCTTATTATGTTATTTTCATATTTTAAAAATTAGTCTATTAAAAGCCAGACCAAACCAGACGAGTCCGCAATACCACAAACATTACCCAACCATTTGTTTTGTCCGGTACGGACGCGTCGGTGCTACTACAAACGCTATGTTTCCCACTGTCTTTCTGTCCGAGCATGCATGCGTCGGTTTATAAATTAGCGACCAAAGGAATCCGCCTTAATAAAAACAAGAAAGCTTAGCTAAATTTATTGTTGGACAACCGGCAATTAAGTTTAGCGGATATTTTGCTTAGTATGAAACCACATTCATTGCAACATAGTTAAAAAAGTTTCTCTATGTATAAATTACAGAGAGACCCTGTAAAGTTTGTTTTACTGCCCAGAGCATAAAAAACTGAATTTATAGGATATCTCTGTAATTTGTTAATAACCTTGCAATAAATTACTAATATCTTATAAATCTTTACGAGGTAGATTGTTTGGCAGTGTAGCATCTGGCGGGCTTACTGCTTGACAGATCTCCTTAATTAACTTGTAACATACTTGTAACCCTCAGCCTACTTGTCAGCTCTAATCGTCCCTATCGTGACGAGGCTTGGTAAATAATGACGTATATTAATTGTTATACAACATATTTAATGACATTTTGATTGGTGTTACCAAGTTTGCCTTCAAATTATAAAATCTCATTGTGTAAATATAAGCAATCATAGAATGTTATTCATGAAGTAAGTTAGATACACACAACAACAGTTGGTTAGGGTTACTTTATTATGGACATATACTAATAGTTGACCAGAACTAAATAGACACTGGTTCGACCAGTAGGAGACAATGGACATATGTTGACAATACGAATACAATGCATACGAGCTGGTCCGAATATACACAAGTTAAGTCTACACAGAGAAATATAATTTTACAATCCATAATATAAATCTGTTTCTTATTAAATTTTTGTATAATAATAATCTATTAACGTCAGTCTAGAAGTGATATGTATTTCATGAAATAAAAATATTCCTACAATCATTATCTAATCTGTAGACTTACCGTTTCTGTACATTAGATTTAAAAAAAAAAATTACCTGGAGGCTTAAAAAATAACCTATTATTATCATTTCCAACGTTTTTAAAGAAATGTATGTTTGTTGGTTTATCTGTTTGTCGTTTGTTTGTGCTCAATTATCGTAAAAACCACTGAATTACATTTATACATAATTATGATACCAATCTTGAAATAACATTTAGTCTTTATTTCATCGAAATCGATTCACTCAATGAAAAATTAGCACTTGAACTTTATTCACGAATATTTGACCATATTACTTCCACATTAGATAGCGCTACTTGTTTGTTAATTACCTTATACCATAGTCACAAATCTATTAATGATCCACTCTTACAAAAGCATTTTGTATGTATACTTACTATAGTAATAAAAATCTATATTAGGGTACTTAATGAATTCGTATTTTTAAATTATAAATCTTAGAAGTTTTTAAAATTTAAGATGTTTATATTATTAATTTTGTTATAGGAATATAGATGGCGCTTTAGAGCAATATAATATCACAATTTTTATAATATTTACATATTATAGTTATTTAGTATAGTTTTTACATTTCTATATTGTAACAATACTTTTTTTTTAACAATACAAACTTTACAAGAATAAATTGAGTTTTTTTAAGATTTTTCAAATATTTTCTAATTTCAAACGTGATTATTTGTTTTTAGTATGGATAGATAGCGGTACTGATTTATTTTTTAAATCGCAGTGTCATGTTTTATGAAATACACTAACCGCCAGCCCGTCCTCGCTTCGCTTTAGCTGTTTAAAGTTAAATTATAATCCAGTATTTCAACATGGTCAGTCAGGACGAGTTTAGCGCATGGTCATTAAAATAATGTCCAAATGTTAAAGGAAAAGCTAGAGAGAAAGGAGGAATGGAGAGAAAATGGGTGAAAAACAATAGAAAAAAACAGAAAATGGTAAGAATTTTGTAGATTTGTTTATCAACGAATGAAGTGAATATTCTGAATTAATTACAAAATATTATGGCAACACTATGTCATCATAATAAAATAATTTAAAAAAGGACGACTAAAATAGCGATGTCTTAGTCATTATTACCATTCTCCGATAATTATAAATATATTATATTATGCACTTCCGTAGCCAAATCTTTTTAATTGCAATATTTACAGCAAAACTACTGTGTTGCTCTGGCTTAGTATCTTCTTTCTATCGGTGAAACAATTATCAAAATCGGTTTAGTGCTTTCAGATAATATCCAAATTCTGGAAGGGCCACTTTATGATACGTAAATGGCCATATTTTTCCTTATAGCCTATTTTACATAGATTTCGATCGGCAAAATAATAATAAAATAAAGTTCTGCAGTTGTTAAGCCTATTCGCAACAAGCAAACACATGTAAAAATCTATCCCATTTATATAATAGTGTGGTTGTGGATGTGGAACACATTTCACATGATTAAACATCATTATATTAGGTTTATAAAAATTTGTTCTAATTAAATAAATTGTTTATAGTTATAATTATTCGCTTATTAAATATACTATGTATTTTTTTACTATTAATATGTTCTGTTTAGTAACGCGGACAATTTTTTAAGTATGACCATAGAAACAAGTTGTGCTGCAGCTACAAAATTAATATCTACTGAGAAATTAATATAAATTTACATTAAAAGTTTATTATTTAACAATGAGAAATTGAATTACACAATGCTATTTGTACAAGTCGTGTTGGTTCAACGAGTACCCTTTACTGTAAATATAATATGAAGCGATGACTGGTAAGTAAATGTTTAAAATGGAACGTGTATTTTGATGGCGAGCGAGGATGTTTCCGATCGATATATTATGCAGCACTTACCACTTACACTTGCGCCAGAAATTCGGTGAGTGGTATCAATATAAGCAAGATCCATTCAGGTGATTGCACTGATCTGTACTCGGTGTATGCATTATATTGCGTCAAGAAGACTTCTCCGACCACTTGGCATTTTGTAAAAATCATTATACACAATAATTTCTCGATGATATTAATGAAATCAGGTTAGCTTTTGACCACAGTTATATTTTGTGATATTATCTATAAGAAGATAACTAGAGTTGCAAGGATTGAATATTGGAGCGACATAAAATATTGATGTACCTAATGATTTAAATTTAGTACAAAAAAATGAAATAACAAAAAGTTGTACTTATTTCAGCATTTTCTGTCATGGTGAACTTGTTGGAATAGGGGCTGTAAATGTTCTTTTATTGTACGTATATTCATGCATCCAGCAGTGCTAGCCCAGTGGTTAAGACTTGATGTCTTACTCAGGAGGCCCGGGTTCAATCCCACACCTCTGACTTTTGACTGAATTATGTGTGTTTTAAGAAATTAAATATCACTTGCTAAAACAGCGAAGGAAAACATCGTGAGGAAACCTGCACTCCTCAGAGTTTCCTAATCTTCTCAAAGGTATGTGAATCCCCTTCCCAATCTGAGGAGAAGGTCCGGCTCAGCAGTGGGCTTATTTTCAATTTGAAATGTCAGCCGTTTTGATAAACTACTATTCATGTTGATAAGAGCTGATAAAAGTCAGTATAAACGAATTCTCTTCCCATTCGCACTCAGCACACGCATTTACTCGTTACTAACATAGAATGTATCCCATCCAGAGAAACACTATTAATCTAACGCAGAATAAGGCAAGAGCTATTTTATTTATTATGAGATACAAATAATATTTACTGGCTTTAGTTGATTGCGAAATTTGTTCTTGAGTTATGGAAGAGAAGTACATAAATATTTCGCACAATGAAACGGTAAATTAGGATTTCCTCGCTAAGCGTCATCATTATTTATGCAAGAACTTCGGTGGAGGTTAAATTTCCACGTGTTGGCCAGTAATAGTAAATAAAATTATTAAAGCTTTGCCTACACGATCCGAATCCAGAGACGCAATATATGTTGAATAACTTTATAAACTGACCGATATTATGAAAACTGGTCAAATCAAATCTAACCTACTTCCCACTAATTCAAATATACACTGACGGGAGTAAGCTTGAGAATTCAACTGTCGGTGCAGCTTTTGTCGTCTTCGATGGAGACCGACAAATAGTCACCAAAAAGTTTAAGCTGCACATAAGTTGCTCAGTATTTCAAGCCGAACTACTTACTGGCTATTGATCGAGCTTGCTCTTGGGCCCAAACACACAACTCACCTCAGCTCACAAAATATTCCATTTTCTCGGACTCACTTTCATCCTTCCAAGCCACCCAAAACAGAAGTAATCCTCATCCACTAATAGCATCCATCCATCAAACAATACATTCCATACACATAAATTCCACTAAAACGATAGAGATATCCTGGGTGAAAAGCCACATAGGTATACCTGGAAATGAGGCCGCTGATGTGGCGGCTAAGGCCGGAGCGACTTTACACAGGGCCTCAGATTACAGCGTATTTCCCATTAGCTTCATCAAACACTCAGTCCGAGCCGAAATATACAAAGAATGGGAAGAACGATATCAAGATTCTGCTAATCTATAATCTATATTTTATTCCGACACGCCCGCGGGTGTTTAAAATAAAATTATAATCTGTATGCCTATATCGGGATGAATGTAGCGCAACCGAACGAACCAAACAAACGAACCGAACCAGGAACCCTTCCCGAAATCTCTGCACTAATACCTACTTGAACTTTACAGTATGGTATTAAAGTTCAAGTTGGCTTTTAAGTATTAGTACAAATTGTTTGTATATGGGAGTATAGAAACATGTTGATTTTACACATTTTTCAATATTTAAAAAAAATTCTCTATGTACAAACCTTTCACAAATAATTCAAGACCATAATTAGTCAAATCGGTAATTTTACCGCGTTATCGTGTTACATTACAACCAAAAGTGGCATAAATCTAACGTTAGATTAGACAGAGAACAATCCATCCCATCCATCTATTCTCACAAACTTTCGTATATTAGTATGATGTAGTAGGATAGAAGGAGTATATAACATCATCCTACGACTCCTAGGAGCATAGAATTACGCAAATAAAGTCACGAAGATCAACTAATGACTTCATATTATTACTATTAGTAATTGTGGATGAAGTAAATTTAAATAAAGTATAATTTTTAAACGAATATTTACACGCTACCCGCTGAACATTCAAGCTCTCAAGAGAGAATATTTATTTATATTATCCCTATTTTAATACGTAATTTCATTAAACGGTGACATCTTTAGTCCCTGGTGTCAGAGATAAACGTCTTTTATGAAAAATTCTTCATAATTTTTACATTATTTCCCTTACATTTATGTCTTTCATTTACTTTTTAGTAAAACTGGAAAATTTATTGATATAATGCGTTAACTTCATTACTGTTCTTTATTAGGCGTGAGGTGAGATATAATGTAAACAAATTACCAAAAAATTTACACACTCTTATTTTACAATCTAAATGTGGAATGAATATACTAATATTATAAATGTGAAATTGTTTCGGATTTTATTTAAATTTTGTACACAAATACTTATAGACATAATGGCCTAAGAGCCCTTGAAGATCGACCTTCACCAGTTAAATAACCAGATGGGACATTATTTTTTTTATTAAATATCATTTATTGTATATGAATGCCTCTGATAACTTGCATTTGGCATTTTATAAACGAATTTATTTATTTTTTCATAAACGCCGTAAATAGCTATAAAGTAATATAAAAAAACACTTATTTTTGATACTTGGCAAGCAACCATTGGCATTTTTATAAAAAAAATATATTTCATAAAAAAATATATCTCATCTGGTTATTAGACCGATGAAAGTCGATCTTCAAGGGTCCTTTTATCTGGAAAAAATTGAGATTTCAATAATAATAATGTTTAGTGTCGTGAACGCTTCAATATTTTTTTACCAACAATATAATAGAAATGAAATATTTTATTTATAAATCTAAGTGTTATACGTAATTGCAACCGCGCGAAGGCGACTAATATTACAAAAAAGAACTATTTTTTTTAAATTTAGCTATAATAGTTAACAAGTTGAACTGTAAACATAATTCGTACTGTATATCTCTATAAAGTGTGACAAGTGTTAGTCTGGTTATGGCCGCCATTCCGCCATTGAATTCTTTGTTTACATTATATCTCACGTCAAATTTAATGAAGTATGATCTTTAATTATTGAATACTTAAATTATTCAAAATTTAAATTTAATTATTTGAGTTATTAGTTTGTCATTAATTTCTTTGTTTACATTGTATCTCATGTAAAATTGTATGAAGTTTGATTTTAAAATCATTTTTTTTTCACCAGATTCCCACTACTCCTGATGATGATAGCATACTGCCAGATTGTGAGGGTACTCTGGAGATCAGACAACATCCCTGGACACACCGAGTCACATAAGCTATGTCCTAGTGGACAGAATAATTGTAAGTTGTTGTACTAAAGTTTTATACGTAATATTAGTCCAAGAGCCTTGGCCAACCAGACCTATGTCATAATATAAAATTTAGACCAGGAGATTTGGTTTATCTGACTAAAGCTCTTGGTCTATATGAACAAACATCTTCTGTATATAACAACGACCTGTTACAAGTGTTTATTGATTATTGCCCAATATTAGTTTGGACTTTGATAGTTCTAAAGTAAACATTAAGTCTGAGTAAGTGGTTTATTGCTAAACTAAACTACTTAAAGTACGCAGAATGGACGTATTTCCAAATTAGCCGTGTTGGCCCAAAACTTGCTTAAAGCTTTGTTATAGAAAAGGTAAAAAAGTTTAAAATCATACTGACATAGAGTCTCCTTTTTATCTATTATCCCAAGACTATGGATTGAAAGTGATTATTAATTTCTGCAATAAGGGACCGTTTAAGTATTACGTAAGCAATATAAACGAGGAGGGAAGTCTTTGCTTTGGTTATTTTTGATGATATGGGGGGTAGGGGATGTACGTGGTATTTAAGTCAGTGACGTCACCATACTGCACAAAATAAGTTGTGAAAAAAGTACATGTATACGTAAAAAGTATATGTTTACGTAAGCATGGAGGGGGGAATATGGCTTTGCTTACTTTTGCTGTTATAGAGGGCGGGGGGGTTGATAATTGCTAAAATAAAAAACTGCTTACGTAATTTATTAATTTATTTGAATAAATCGAAATTCAGATTAACTTGAATTTATGATGCGCCATTGTTGAAGAAAACACATGTATACAGACGTTAAACAATTTTTGAAAACTCCCTAAATACCCTAAACGAGGAATTTAATATTTTCTAGGTGTCTACTAAGTAAAGGTCAGGGGCAAAAGGTCATAACAATACAATGTGTAACACAATAAAGTTTAAAGTAAGGTCAAACATTACGTTTGTCGCAGTTACCTTAAAAGCTAAAAGCTTTACTAAATTGTGACTACTGTAACGTTTTTCGGTAGACCCTGAAAGGTCCCAAATCTAACAGGATTCAATTTCATAAAATCATTCTTCATTTTTTGGTTCTAATAAAATTTTTTTATCCAATTTTTTTCATAAAAAAATGACTATTTAAAGTCATATTTTTTCTTAAGAAGTATTTTTAAACAGCCATATTTTTAACAGAAAACTTTAAAAAATATTTTTCAATATAAACCATTTATAAATAACCGTATTTTTCAATATGAAACATTGTTAAATTGTCATATTTTCAATATGAAATATTTTTAAATTGTCACATTTTCAATATGAAACATTGTTAAGGTGTCATATATTAGATATGAAAAAATATTAAATAATCATATTTTTCAACATGAAATAGTTAAATAATTATTTATATAATTTATAAAAAAATATAGTATAAGGATAGTTCTTTCAGTTTTTCAGGTAAATCACATAATTTATTACTTTATATATCTTATACTTATACTATATACTTATCTTATACTTTTATTCATTTCGAATAATATACTTACACTCTATGTTGGGATCTCCATTAGGGTAACTGCGTGGACAATAACATTAGTTCTTATACTATTTTTTAGTTTAGTAAAAGACTTCTTCATCCAATCTTCAGGTTTAAACCACTACTGTTTAAAGAATTTAAAATTAAAATACGTAGAGGTAATTTGTACCATATATTATTATAAGAATGATATTTAAATTTCATTTTATATTTTTTTTAAATCTGATCAGTAAGTTTTATCGCAATATTAACATTAAAAATCAAATATTAAATTATTTATGGTATAATAATAGTAAACGTATTTTTTCATTTTAAATTAAAATACAAGGTTTAATGATCATGAATAAAACATACCTAATTCTATCCATATTCCCGTGGCAAAAATTAAACGGTTTTGAGGAATACGGGTCAAACGGTAACTGCCACCTAAATGTATATTTTCAAATTTATTACTACTTTGTCTGCTATACAAAGAACTTTGGGGTATTATGAGAGTAATTTTTTAAATTAATGACCGTATCACATATTACATAATTAGACGTTACATTTTACGTTTGTGTTATTTGTTAGAGATACATAAAATCTTCTGAAAATGTTGTTCTTTGAAAGTATGAAGATTCACGTAAACATGTCAGTAAATTATGTAGACTGTTACGCAACTTCACTTTTACAATATTTGTGCTAATAAAATGCGTGTAACAAAGCTGTTGTCGTCATTGAACATAGTCTGATCTATTTTATCATGGAATACATTATCAGTTTATCAAACTCGCAAAAACTAACGCATAACCTATTTTTTTTTTTTTTTTTAATTATGCAACGAGAGATAGTGATTCTGGCAGTCTATATCAGTATAACTAAACCTTAAATTACTCCCCGACTTAATAAATCATAAAACCCATGGGTAAAAATCTAAAAAGGTCTCACAAATTTTTTAAATGAGTTAAGCGGTCATGCAGCTCTGAAGTTAGAAATGACCTGATAGACTTCAAATTTGATTGGTTCTTTAAAAATAATATCTGAGATACATCGCGTTAAATCATTTATCAAAGAAATAAAGTTGCATCAAAATCGCTTCATTAACTTCGGTGCTACTATGCCACAAACAGACTTACAGATACACACGTTAACTTATAACATCTTGGTGTTTTTAGCGTTGAGGTTTGAAAATCAAAATGATCTTTATCTGTCTCAAGTCAAAGCCATTTTCTTGTTTTTTATTATCTTTTCTAGTACAAAGTTTCATAACGCAGTTTGCAATAGGATATGATGGGTAGAAATCGTCACGTAAGAAAAAAGCGTTGTGTTACTATTTGAGCATTGGATTTCTAGCATAGGTCAGATTTTATAAACAAGAAAGAGGGAGAGCATGAAAAAAGTAATGAAAAGTCAACCGTCGCCTCTAAGGGCCTTCTACCACATACATTTTTTACTTATTACTGAGTGTTATCTTCAGGAAGTGAATGGTAGAAATTTAGAGGCAACTTTAGATGTTCTATATAATTACAAAATATTACACTTGATATTTGATTTAGGAAATACTGAAAAGAAAAAGAAAGGTTAAATATTATCATACGTAGAAATGCGAAAGTACAGTTCTCCAAAATAGTTTAGAATTTTTGTTTTGACACAATTGGCTACGACTCAAATTTGAATATTTGATATGTCAAATGGAATAAAAGGAAGGGTTGAGAGGAAACACAAAATAAAAACAAGCAATGATAGCTCAGTGACGAAGACGTTGTAGAAACAACGTCTTGTATCAGAAGATACAAAAAATATAGATTAACCAATATGACCAAGAACTTAATAAAATAGGTGAATCTGGTTTAATAGTTATTTTTATATTTATAATCGCTATTATGAGGCAGATTTTTCCCTATCTTCTTGACTTTTCAATAACTTGAAAACTATGACGGGCATTTCTCCTGGTTGGATAACTAATAAAGTAAGTTGGAGAGGAAAAGTAAACTAATATCAGATAGCTCTGAGAGACCGCCGCACGCTCCGCTCGCTCATGCCTATGGCCACCGCGCTGCAAGTACTGAGGCGTCATAGTCGCTACAGATTTAT
>JAOPUB010112148.1:0-12357 GCA_027564055.1 Neptis clinioides
AATCAGAGGCGATCAATACAACTACGAATTACTTACTCGCAAGTGACTGAATACAATCCAAACCTAACCTACCCGCCAACATGTAGAAAAAAAATGATAAATTATGCTTTAAATAATTATTTTACACATAATATTTATATTTAAGATATTTTTTTTAAAGAAAAAATTGCAAAAATTTATAAAAAAAAATTGCCTTTTTTGTTACTTTAAAAAACTATTTTCTTTCAAGTAGATATAAAACCCTGATACCTGAGTAACAAGATTGATTACTTCATTATCACCCACCCTCAAATTACTGAAGCTTGAACAAACTATTTTTCATCCCTCTTTCACAACGTAAACACTGACTCGAAAAACATTAATTTAAACCCCTAATAGCGTATAAGAGTGGAAAATATCCCTCTTTGTTTTAAAGGATTAAAGATTTATTATTCTTGAAGATTGATCTACTGAACTTATTATCTATTGAATTTTGAATGTACTGAACTTTATATCTCTTGGATATTGAACCACTGAACTTTGTATCTCTTGAATACTGAACATATTGAACTTTGTTTCTCTTGTATATTGGAAAAACCAATCTCTTGAATATTGAGCTACTAAGCTTTGTATGTTTTGAATGTGGAGCGTACTGAACTTTGTATCTCTTGAATATTGACCATACTTAACTTTGTATCTCTTATATATTGGAAAAACCAATTTTTGTATCTCTTGAATATTGACCTACTACACTTTGTAGAGCATACTGAACTTTGTATCTCTTGAATATGAAACACTGAAATTTGTATGTATTGAATATTGAACATACAGAACTTTGTATCTCTTGAATATTTATCATACTTAACTTTGTATTTCTTATATATTGGAAAAACCAATCTTTGAATCTCTTGAATATTAAGCTACAAAATTTTTTATCTTTTGAATGTAGAGCATACTAAACTTTGTATCTCTTGTATATTGAACATACTAAACTTTGTATTTCTCCTATATTGGAAAAGCCAATTGTATTGCCTTTGTATTGCCTGAATATTACACATGCTGAATATGCATTACTAAACTTAGTATTTCCTGAATATTGAACATAGAAAACCAAGTATCTCTTGAATATTAAACATACAGAACTTTGTTATCATCAAGTATAAAAAATATTGAATCTATTTCTCCTCAATAAAATACAGAATTTTTGGTCTTTTCAATATCAGATTTTTTCTCCATTAAAACTTAATTAAGTCTAGACTCTAGATAAGTGTAAAGTAGGGAAAACGTTCTAGTTTTAAAGTAAGTACTTAACAGTGAACAAACAGCATCGTAAACCGTCTGATCATTAGAGAAAGGCAATCAAGCGAGTACCTGCGTCCTATAATCGATTCACGTCAACTTTAATACGCTCTTTATTAACTAAGTTTTACCAGACAGACTTAATTAATATATAAAATATAATTATTATAACATATTCTGGTCTTTAGTCTAACAGTACATAGGGCTTGGGACCCTGATGTCGGTTTAGGAGGCCGTTTATTTACGATCATAACATAACAACGCGCTAATCTCATAAGCTACGAGTTCAAATTGAAAAATTATTTTTATGTTCGATAGTTCATTTACCGAGGAATGCTATAGGCTATTAAAAATCTCGCTACGATCCATAGGAGCGGAGAATCACGCGAATTAAGTCGCGCGGATCGGCTAGTAATATTATAATGCTAAATAGTTTGTTTGTTTGTTTGAACGCGCTGATCTCAGGAACTAATAGTTCGAATTGAAAAATTATATTTGTATTGCATAGTACATTTATCGAGGAAGGCTATAGACTATATAACATTACTCTGCGACCCATAGGAACGGAGCATCACACGGTTAAAGTAAATTATAACATTGTTAACTAAACAAACATCCCAAAGGAACTGTTAACTCGTAGCTCAATTCTTCCCTGAGGATCTATTTCATGCTTTACAAATTGAATAGACAGGAATCTCCCAAGACGTCCCACAGGACGTGTGATGAATTGAAAATCTTATTCAATTTACTATACTAAGTTACTTGACGTAGTTTCAAGTTAAACTTTAAATTTACATCTAATCACATTAGAGAGACAACTCGCAAAACTAATTCGTGCTCCGCTCCTATGGGTCGTATTCTTATGCTATATAGCCTATAAGATTCTTCAGTATACACACTTTTTAACAGTAAAATATTTTTTTTATTCAACCTACTAGTTCTTGAGATTTGGAAGTTTCAATAAACAAAGTCAGCATTAAAAAAATACCGCAATGTTTCTAGTATCCAAACATTTCTTTCGTATTACTTGTCTGGAACGGCTGGACTGATTTGAATGGAACTTTCACTGGAAGATAGCTGATGTTATAGAGAGTACCTTAGTCTACTTTTATATTTAAAAAAATATTTAGTTCCGCGTAAGAATATTCCTCAACGAAGCGAGTGCGCGTCGGCTAGTAGTAAACAAAACGCTATACGTAAAGTAGGTTAAGAGTAACGTAGTTCTCCCACGGGAACATGCGCTAAGTACTTGAGCTACATGTTAGACGATTTATTGTTATTAAATGTTTAATTTATATATACAACCATTCTCCTTTGAATTCTACAATGTTAAATAAATATTATTTTTTTTATACTAATATTATAAAACTGAAAGTTTGTTTGTTCGGATTGAAAAATTACTAATTGTATTTTATAGTCCATTTATCGAGAAAGGTTTTAGGCTATAAAACATTACGCTACGACCCATAGGAGTGGAGGATAATGTGAATGAAGTCTCGCAGGTCGGCTAACTTACGTATACCAATGTTATAAAGCTGAAGAGTTTGTTTGTTTAGACGCGCTAATCTCCGGAACTACTGGTTCAAATTAAAAAAGTCTTTTTGTGTTGTATACTCTATTTTTCGAGGAAGGCTATAGGTTAGCTAAATATAAATATTTGAACATTTATACTTAGGTATACACAAAAAATATACATGTGTTGACATCACAATCATATCCCATTTGTCAGTATACAGTACTTGCGATACAAATTGCGCTATTCATCGCCTTGTACAGGTTGTATATCAAAATGTATTTATGTTGACACATCTTTTATAATCAGAAATACTAGTCGCCCCGCCATACCTTCGATGGGCTAAAACATTTATCAATAAGGTTTTATCTGACTTCAGATTTAAAATAAATGAAGCCTTTATTTTCTTCAGTTAGTTATAGTTCATAATAATATTTTTCAAATATTTTTGTATATACAGATGTTCAAAAAATTAGGTTTCATATATATATACACATATACATACTAGTCGACACGTCTTATTTTCAACACATTAGATGCTTACAACAGTAAACTCATATAATTATTATCCTGCGGAAACTATGATTTTTGCCGGGATAAAAAGTATCCTCTGTAATAATCCAGGTTATAAAGAATCTGAGTGCCAAATTTCATTGAAATCCGTTCAACCGTTTTTCCGAGATCGAGTAACAAACATACAAACTATTAGTAATAATAATACTAGTAAGATATATATTTCATATATATAATATTTTAGATTAGTTTAATAATGCATGGTTAGCCAAGTGACTTCATTTTAATTCCAAAAGGGCAAGATGGCGGACATCCCATAAAGTTGAATAACGTATTATAATAGTAGTAATTTATAAAAATAGACTGTCAGAAAAAAAACTGATCTATCCCGATTAAAATATCTTTCGGACCTCAACGAAATGTGATCACTAGTGCAAATAATACTTTATTTCCTTTCGTTTAATCCCATATCGCTGAAAGAAGGATTACTTAACAATCTGGCCTCTCAAATCCCTCAGATACAATTTGGATTTTTTTCGATGGAAGCGTTTGTTGCTTTATTTCTTTGCACGGTTTAAAATGCTCACTAATATTCTCTTCAGCATCAGACAGACACACTTCATATTCACATTCAAGAAAATGATTTTCAAATCCCAATCATTAGATTACTGGAGTGTCCCACTCCCAACACAAGTATTCCAGCTTACTTGGAAGGAAGAACATGAATTTGTAATCCAAACTGCTAGTAATCTTTAAAAAAAAAGATGTCTGCTGAATATTTTTTACAGATTGTGTTCCATAATTATTGGCTTCAGCTCTGGGAATTGTAAATCTACTATAATCTGCATCTGCCCTGAGTAAGTTAGACATCTTCTCTAGATTTTGGACAGCTGATCTAAAATAAAATGTCTGTATGGCTCTGGATGTGTTCTTAGTTTTGAAGGTTTAGGTTTAAAATGTCAGATATCTACATCAGTTTAGGTTTATTTGGACCTTGTTTCAAAATCTGCTAAATCTTTGGGATACTTCTTACAGATAGTGATCCCACATCTTTTACTTCTACTCTGGGAATTGGAGGTCTACTATATAATTAACATCTGCCCTAAATTTTGAATGTATGTTTGTAGAGGACATCTAATCTAAATTTTGGACATTTACTTAGCTTTGGATGTGCTCTTAGTTTTGGATGCTTAGTTAAAATGTCAGATACCTCAGTTTAAATATGTTTTGACCTCGTTTCAAGATGTCTGCTAATTGTTTTGGCTATTTCTCTTAAATTTTGGTCCATAATTATTAGCTTCAACTCTGGGAATTGGTCTACTACATAATCAGCATCTGTCCTAGGTTTTGAACGTATGTTTGTAGATTGGACATTCTTCTAAATTTTGGATATCTCCTCTCAATTTAAATGTCTGTAGTTTTGGAGGTTTGGTTAAAATGTCAGATACCTCATTTCAGATTTGTTTAGGAAATCTAGTAATACTTTTTAGGGTTTGGATATCTGCTGCCATGACATGAAGCCCCAAAATAACCTGCAGGAGTGTTTAATATATTTCTAGCTTAATTCCCTTCCCCATGACATTCAGTAGTAATAACTTAAAGTTATTTTATGGGAGCACGTGTACGCAATAAACTTTATTACTTACGAACTGTTTCGTGACTGATATAGTTCCAGTATGAGTTATGTTATACAAGTTATGTTATCCTCACTTCGCTTAATACCCTCAAACCAAAGTAAGGAACTTAAATAAATCAACAAAAGCTCAACATATATTTATAAACGACGACCGCGTGACTTCATCGGCGTGAAGCTCCACTCCTATAGGTCGTAGCGTAATGATATATAGCCTAGAACCTTCCTTGATAAATGGACTATCCAAAGGATTTTTCAATATAACCAGTAGTTCCTGAGATTAGCGCGTTCAAGCAAACAAACTTTTCAACTTTATAATTTAAACTAGCTGAACCACGCGACTTCATTCGCGTGATGCTCCACTCCTATGGGTCGTATCGTGGTGTTATATAGCCTAAAACCTTTTTCGACAAATAAATTATCTAACACAAAAAATAATTTTTCAATTCAATCAGTACTTCCGGAGATTAAGATAAGTTTATTAAGTTAATTAAGTTTTGAAATTAAAAATTTCAGATAGAAATATTTTACATATTGAATGTCTTAATTTTATAATGCTAACTTTTATACAGTTTTTGTCAAAAAATAATAAATATACTATTTAATAGATGGCTTGGTAATACCAACTTATTTTCGCTTTTAAGTTAGTTTATTGATGTGGTAATGGATTAATACAGATAATACTATCATTTTTTGATTAATAATACTGGCATCTTGCTTTACATTCTTGAAACCGCTTAAATCTTTTATTTTTATTTATATTATCCATTGGTTCCTATTAATGTCTAAAGGATTCTTAATTTTTAGGGTTCTATAAACTTTCATTGAAGAAAAATACGGTGCCTAAGAACGAAGAACCAAAGAAATGTGAGTCAACATCCGATATAAAGGTTTTTGACGACTCCTTTGATAGATTACAAGCACAATATGCGAAAAGTGTAAGTAAAACTAAAATGAACATTTATTAAAATTCATAACGGTACGACCTAGTTTCTATCAAATAATAAATTTACAATGTAAGATGTTAAATAAAAGTAAAAATTATAGCCAGCCTCATGTTATGAAAATTAGGATCTAGATATTTTCAAACTTATAGTTAATTTTAAAGAAACTTTTATTAATTTCATTTTTACATTATTGTGTTATTTTGTATCAGTATTCTAGATTTTAGTACCATTTGTTTATGAATTTTGAAAGCCTATAATTTAATAAACTTAATCTTTAGCTAAAGAGATAGGATAAAATATCAACATTTATTTATGAAAAAAATAAGAGTTTAAGTAGAAATTACACATAGCTATGTTAATATTTTCTCTATGGGTGCATTTCTAATTTGTAATTATAAGCTAAGTCAACCTTATTTTAAAAGGAAGTAATTTTGGTTGCAAGTACAATCTAAAGTACAGAGTTTGCCTATAGTTATTAATGATTCCTGCGACGAGACAAAAGATATTTTGCCTGAAGTTAAGGAACCTAGTAAATTTGGAAATGTAAGTGATACAAAAAAAATACATCGAAAATATCTTTGTTAATTTTTCAAGACAATGATTGACGTTCTATATAATATTACTAAGGACTTGAAATTTAATTTAAGTGTTGCCCATTACAGTTAGTTGGGATTACTTCTTGTTTCTCATGTATTTTGATAATACTCGTACATACTAGTTGGATGGTCCAATATTTAATAATAATGATTGAGACTTGCAAAATTGTTATCAAAATTTTTAATTTTTAATAGGCTTAAGAATTAATTTTGTTTTTAAAGAATACATAAAATATCACTGCACATTTTAATTCTTTTTACTTATGCTTATAAATTTATTAATTTAAAAATTATATATAATTTAAACATGTAACTGATACATTACAGGTATCATTTAATTCTTCAAGAAGTTTTATATCCCCAAACAAGCCATCCAAGCCAAGTTTTGATGGTTGGTCACCTCGACAACACATTATATGTGCCACACCAAAAAATGATACAGTACCCTCCACACCAAATGACAAGGCAGATGAGTCAATTGAACAATGTTCAATTAAGAGGATACAAAGCTCACATCATAAACTGCTTACAGATCTTTATGGAGAATCTTGGAAGTCCATATCTACTTTGATTAAAAACAAAATACAAAATCATGAAAATCTAAATGGTGTGTCTAAAAAATTACACTTTTATGATGAAGAGACTGACAAAGAAAACTTTAATGTTAGGCATGAAAAAGAGAAAAACAGGGAGTGGTATTTATCTAAATATGAAGAGCCGCATTTGACGAATTCTGAAACTAAAATAAGAAAAAATAATTCAATTGAAGAGAAGCAGTCAAGGAAAAAGTTGTACACAGAAAAAGTACCAAATACTCCGGATTTGCCAAAGCAGAAGCCAAAGCCAAAGAGCACCACAAAAATAGCTATGTCAGTAACGGAGTTGGTGGGGGTTATGAGTAATGATGTGGATTTGTTATCCAAGAGGGTCAAAAATGTCACCGTTACACCTAAGGCAGAAGTAAATAGGCTAAGTTTTATAGGATCTTTAGCAGGTATATTT
Source organism: Neptis clinioides (assembly GCA_027564055.1). Taxonomy (NCBI): domain Eukaryota; kingdom Metazoa; phylum Arthropoda; class Insecta; order Lepidoptera; family Nymphalidae; genus Neptis; species Neptis clinioides. The sequence goes on from JAOPUB010112148.1 coordinate 7,483, forward strand.
ATTAAGTTAAACTATTTTATTTGTCAAAATTAAATGACAAAAAAAGAAACATTTTTGTCCAAACCATTGATGATTACAATTATTTTTTTCCATACTTTGACACGAGATATTAATTTTTATATATTTATTTATTAGATAAAATGTGTGTAATAGTTGTGTGATTTGCTTTTGCTACATTTTATTTTTCAAAAAAATAATTTTATTTGTTAAAAACTACTCGTGTCATGACAAACATTTTCATACTTTTATGTGTTTAACTTTTTCTAGACAACATCCCATCATGGAGATGTCACCCTGAAGCAATCCAGTACCATGACAATTATAAAAATCTTAAAGACCAGTTGGCAAGACGACTTTGTATTGAATTTAACAAAGTTGTGTTTGATAATGCCTTGGATGCAGATTTACCTATTTTGTGGGATACTAAATTAAGAAGTACTGCAGGGTATGTAGAAAAAATTCTTAGTGCTTTTTGTATTATATACCTTGTTTTATTGTACTTTAAATAAACATTTTATGTTAGTTTTGTATAATTAGTATTATTTATGAAATTTCTAAAAATAAATTAAATTTTAGTCATATATATACTTTTTGACACTTTATCATAAAACAATGTTTGATCATTTGTGCATTTATATTGCAAATTTAATGCAAATAATAAATATGTATTGATTAATATTAGCCAGCTCGCCCTCACTTCGCTAAGGTAAGGTGTATAACCTTCCTCCTTTCCTTCAAAGTGGCAACGCATCACCAAGCAAGACATACTTGTCATGACAAGTGTCCATTTTGTATGTGCGATGTCTATAGGCGATGGTGGCCACTTACCATTACGTGGGCCGTCTGCTTGTTTGCCACTTATGTACCTTAAAAAAAATCCTTTGTTTCCCTTTATAAAATCACCTATCTCTGAGAGCCAGTGAAAGTCGCGTTCAAATTGGTCCAGCCGTTTTAAAGATTAGCCCGAAAAAACAGACGGACTGACTGACAAAAATTTGACAAATGTTATTTTAGTAATTGTACTGTGTATTTTTTAATATTGCAAATGGACACTCCAATCTTATTTGTATGTATTGATAAATGTATGTTTATAAATCTACTATTAGTGATTAGATAGCACAAGATTTTTAAATGAAAATGTATTTCTTATTTCTAGTATCACAATTAACCGTCTATTAAAAACTGCAAATGGTACCAAAATCCGTTCATCTACAATTAAGTTATCGACGAAAGTAGTAGATGTAGCGCAAAGGCTACGTGACACGCTCATACATGAACTATGTCATGCTGCCACTTGGATTATTGATGGAGATCTGAAAGCTGGACATGGACCTTTGTGGAAGAAATGGTAGGTATTATGTTTCTATATTTTCTTAATAAGTTTTAATTTCTTAATAATTTATTCAAGATCAATTTAATAATACTGTTCTTTCACCTCAATTCATAGTCATGAATATTTTTTTAACATTTTTTCCGAGTTCTCAAAGGATGTCTCTCAGTGTGCCTTTCGGCATAGGCCTCCTCCAACATCTTCCACTGTTTTCTGCCAGTGGCTGCCCTTTGCCAATGAGAACCCAAGGTCGCTTTAAAATCGTCCTCCCACCTTGTACCCATCTTTTGTATACCAGACTGCCACCATTTCCCTCCATTTCTCTTGATTGCAACGTAACTGGTAACCAGTCCATCTCCATTTTAATTGATCAATGCACAATAGTAGATGTTAGTCTATAGATTCTGTTTTGCACCTGATGTCTGTATTCCTGACTTTATTTATCCTTCCTTTGATCTTTTTTAGTTGTAGTATGCTCCTCTCCATGGTTCTTTGCCATTGAAAGTATAATAGCCCTGCATTGTTATTTTCCATATGTAACCACTATCCCACACTATCTGGGGATTCTCCTTAGTTGCACTGCTATAGCGCATAAAGGCGCATATCAATCGCCGGTTTGTGTTACATCACTTTTTAAATTAAATTGTCTAACGGGCCACTATGTGTGGCTACGGCTACTTGAACCCTTTCGAAAAGTCCAGGTGATATATAAAAATATTACTTATAATGATAATCTTTACTTGATGTTGTTGCATGAGGGCTTGTGTTTTAATGTTCACCATTATATCATAATCCTTCAATGTCGAGCCCGATCTAATCCTCGTACTGAGAAGAGACAGCGTGGAGGTTGGGACCATAGGATCTCAGTGCAGTTTGGCAAATTGCACATACATTTGAGAATTTTAGGGAACTGTCAGTAGATTTCCTTACGATATCAGGTGATATTTAATGTCTTAGAAGGTTTTAGTAGTAATTTTAAACTATCATTTATTTAGGTCTTCATGTTAACACATTTTTAATGTGCCTTACGTTTTATTGAGAGAAACTTTAATTTATAATTTTTTCGAATACTAGTACATATTAATTAATGTTTACAGGGCAACAAAAGCTTTGAAGAAGTTTCCCGAGTTAGGTGAAATATCACGATGTCACGACTTGGAGATACACTATAAGTATTCTTATAAATGCACTACCTGTGGATACTGGTATGAAAATATTTATAAAATTTGTTCTAATACATTATTTAAAACTGATGTATTCAATTTTTAAGCAGCTTGTCTTATTTAGGTATTTAATACTTTGATAGTAGTTGACTACCAAAGTTACAGTATACTTTCTCCTTCCTTACTATGTTCTGAAATGATGCCTTAGCAGAATTACAAATCCTTTACAACCCCTTGTAACTCGTCATCGGTCCCTCATGGTAGATATAGACCACTTTGAGAAGCACTGACTTAGGGCACGCAACAGTCTACATAGTAAATGACAATGAGTTAGGTCAGTTGAATGACAGGGATATAACGTTTTGGGGTTTTACGTAAATTCAACTATTCTTACAATTTAGTTATTGAGCATACTCCTTCTATTTGCATTTATTAGAACTTCTCGAATGAATTTTTGGCTTTCTGAGAGAAAATCCCAGAATTTATTTTTTTATACACTTCTTTAATCAATAATTTATATTAAAATAGCCTCGTTTTACTAATGGTACATAAAAACCACATTTTTAAATTTTTGTCTGTTTGTTCCGATAGTAAAGCAGAATTTTTATTATTACACAACAAGGTTTACCCATAAACCATGGTTTAAACGTTATTTAACGATGCTTTGTAAAAAAGTCTTATACACAACACTCTATTTACAAACCAAGGTTTGTCATTAAACTATAGTTTAAACTTGGTCTATATTTTAGAGATAAACCTTATTTTGTACTAAAGTCGAAATTATTTTGTTATAAGACGAGGTTTATCTATAAACCATGGTATTAAACTATTAAACTTGGTTTACAGATGCTTTATAAAAATGTCATACAAAAAGTAGTAATCCATAAAAAATGATTTTAAAACGTGGGTTAGAAGATGAACCTCGTCTTGAGAATTGTTTTATTACAAAACAAGGTTTATAAGTCATGCTTAACAAACTTGGTATTGCAAACTTGGTATTGTATGCTTTATAAAAAAATGTCATACAAAAAGTGGTTGTACAAAAATCTCGTTTTGTAATAAGAGAGAAAAGGTTCGAATGTGGAGGAACCTTCATAAAATAATGGTCGCTATCTATCCAATGTCCCGTTGAAATGTGTAAGCCGCTATAATCGTGTTTACTGTGAATAGTATACCTTATTTATTCGTTTCATGCGGTCAATGAATAGTATTAAGCTCGGTTTAAATACTTCGGACCTTATTCTAGTTCAGAATAAATGTTACACTACTCTAATTCCGAATAATGCTCGATCGAACGCTCAATTACAAAGGAATTAGGGTTCCGTATCTTAAAATTAATTAAAAAAAAACCTTATAGCTTTTTTGTATCTGTCTATCATGGCCGACTCATATTGTTAGGAACACGTTTAGGTATTAAGCCCACAGTCTTTTCGAGTCCTTTGAGTCCGTTCTATGTGAATGTAATCAAAAGATACATCTATTGTTTGTATATTGAACCATTGTATTATTACTTACAATAAATTTTTTAATAATTTTTGTGGGACAATAATTTAAACTAAAACTAGAATATTTACATTCAAATTATATTGATGCAACGAAAAAATAATACTAATATATTAAATGTATAGAAACTAAATCTACAGGTGATCTTAAATTATCACGAATATGGTAGAGAATCCAAAAACAGGATATTTAAAAAAATCTTAGAAATCTATCCGTTTGAATGAGAACAATCAATTATCTGACAAGTCAAGTGGTTCTACAACTAAAATTCACTTGGGTTGTTTTGAGAATACGGAGGAAAATCCCAGAAAAAAATATATTATTACCAATTTTTTTTTAATATAATGTCATAATATTATCTCGAATATCATTATTCTAATTTCGCCCAAATTTTAAACATTTCTTTAATTAATGAATATGACCACGAAAAGGATATATTGAAAACAGTTCATCTAATTGGGAACAACATTGATCTGACAAGTCAAGTTGGTTTCTCAATTTTAATTATAGGTACGGAACGCTCTGTTAGGGATTACGACTCACACTTAGCCTAATTTTCGTAGATTTATTTTAAAGCTATAGTACTAAACAAAAGATAGAATAATTCTTCAGCTTCAGTCAGCATTGTAGCAATATTATAAATGTGATAGTTGATATGTTTGGATGTTTGTTACTCAAGCACATAAAAACGACTGAACGAATTTCAATGAAACTTGGCACACAGATACTTTATATCCTAGAGTAACACATAGGTTACTTTTTATTTCATAAAATTTTATAGTTCCTGCGGGATAAAATAAAGAGTTAATTGAACGCCTGCATTTTTTACGTACCTGTATATAGAAAACTATCCGTCCCGCGCAACTTCAACCGCGTGAT
>JAOPUB010112472.1:0-12353 GCA_027564055.1 Neptis clinioides
GCTAAATACTTGTGTTAGGAGTGGGCCACATCAGTAACCCATTGACTGGGATTTGAACTCACGACCTATCGATCGTGTCGATCGTGAGTCCAACGCCTAAACCATTGAGCTACTGACGCTTGCTTTGTTCTTTAGGTGAAACTAGAGATTATTTTATGCGTTGCTTTTTATTGATTCTTATCCAATTTACAACGAAAAAAGTTAGTTAGATCTCTTTGTATTACTCCCTCTTTATATATTAATTTAGCAGAAATAACCTAAGAAATAGACAGACTTTGTAACATTTGTAATGTTATTTCATTCGACAAAATTAATTGTCAGACAGAAAATTTTCATATAAGTCTCGGGTCATAAATAAACATTCCACTCTGACCTTTACACTCATAACGCTTTAGCGAGCCCTTCTATTAATAATAAAAATCCTTTTTGCTTTGCAAGTGACGTTGACTACAACCCTTATACGTTGAGTAATTGTGTTATACACACTTTTAAATGTTTATACAATTAACTTCCTATTAGATCAAGGGCTGTGAAAACCTTTAAAAATTAATCTATACTATTATCATAAAGCTGATGAGTTTCTTTGTTTGAAATCTCAGGAACTGATGGTTCAAATTAAAAAATACTTTTGTCTCGGCTAATACGTTTATTGAGGATCAAGGATATAGGTTATAGAACATCACCCTGCGACCCATAGGAGCTGTGCATCGCGTGAATTAAACTGCGTGAATCAGCTAGTAGTAGAATAAAACCCATTGGAAAATGGAAATTGAAGAGAATATATAATTTTTTTTTTCTATAAAAAATTCTTTTTTTTTAAGGATTAATCGTTTTGTAACCACATCCCTCTAGAGGGGGCTCTGACTTTTCAACCTCAGAACATCCGTACATTAGTTTTCCTATATTTTTTTTATTATACTCTTCCTTTTCCAATCTCACAATTTTTTTTTCGTTTCAAAAATTATCGACAGACAAACAGTCACACAACTGGACATGTACTTTATCCCCTATTTCAACCCCATCAAGCTTTTTTATCGCGATAAAAAATCACCTATGTCCTTTCTCAATCTCTGTACCAAACTTAATCAAAATCAGTATTGTGGTTTAAGCGTAATAGACAGACAGACTTTTGCATTTATTATCATCACCAATAGACGATAGACTTGAATAATAAACTTAAACATTACTGACTCGCTTAAATCGATTCCACGGTACTTCTGTATAATATTAAATACCTCAGAAAGTTTATTGTAATACCAGTATTTTATTTCCCATTGCAAATTATATCGATTCTTTATTATCGTTTAAACATATGAGTTTATGTAACAAATGAGAATTCCTTCGATTATTGCGCATTACTAGTTTTTATTGCTGACTAGCAAACAGCTCCGGTGTCGCACAGTTTATCTACTACTAGCCAACTCGTGCGACTTCATACGCATGATGCTCCGCTCCTATGGGTCGCAACGTGATATTATATACCCTAAAGCCTTCCCCGATAAATGGACTATCCAACACAAAAAGAATTTTTCAATTTTAGCCAGTAGTTCCTGAGAGATTAGCCCGTTCAAACAAACAAATAAACTCTTCAGCTTTATAATATTAGTACAAAGTATCCGATCTGCGTGACTTCATCCGCGTGAAGCTCTACTCCTATGCGTCGCAGCGTGATGCGATATACCCTAAAGCCTTCCTCGATAAATGGACTATTCAACACGAAAATAATATTTCAGTTCTTGAGATAACCGCGTTCAAACAAACCAGTAGTTCATGAGATTAGCGTGCGAAATTAAATTACGAGGGATTCAAAAGAGACTCGAAATTGTTTGTAAATATACACATGGTGCGCTGCTCGCCTGTCTTGTTTGTACCTGGCTTGACACACTCCCGCGTGTCTCATATTAATAATATTCTCAATATTACGAACTTAAAAACTCCCTTTTATTGTTGACTATTACAATTTAGTACCCCATCCTTAGCGTCTGTAACACTTTTGATGGGGTTTATTATGGTTATGGATTAAGTTCTATGATTACTTTAATGTTTGCTCTCCTTTAAGCATAAGCACGGAGATCTATTTTTATAAATATTATGGCTTTGTTTTTTTTGAGTGACTTACCCTATCAGAGCTGCTTTTTTTTATAAAAAATCCTTTTCCTTTTTTTATAGATCTCCGACAATTGTACACCAAATTAATAAAATTAAGAAATTAAAAAATAAATATACTAAAAAAAAATCATGTCAAAGACTACCATTGCTTATTGTGAGTCTTCAGACAAACTCTCCTTTTTACATTTTTACATTTGTATAGCCCAGTTGACGAAACCTCTTTGAATCTTTCTACTCCCGTTTCTTAATCTGTATCTCTATATTAAGAAGAAGATTATGGAATACTACTACTTAACCAGCCTTGGCTTCGCACGACTGTAATTTAAAATGTATAATACATAGATTTATCAAAAAACATTTATTTTTCAATATACTGTTGCTAAATATTTTTTTTTTATTTTTATATTATCCTATAGGATCTCTAAAGTTTACTAGATACCTGCATTGAAATATCTTCAGCCGTTTTAACGTTATGGAGGAATAAACATACAAACTTTCACATTTGTAATATTATTAAGATAAGCACAGAAAACAGATTCATCATCACCGTGTGAACAAAACTTAACACCGTAAACCGAACCTTGTTAAAAGTTTAATGTTTTACGTATTAATATAACGTAAAATCATCAACACGAGTTGATTCTAAAATTAACGTAAAAACTTTCGTTTATATTCTCTTATTATGGTAAATACACTCTCTCTCTCTCTCTCTCTCTTTAAAAAAAAATGACTAGCATTTGAACTCACGATCTATGGATTGTAATCATGAGTCCAACTCTTGAACCACTGAGCTAATGAAGCTTCCTTTTTGAGATATGAATCTGCCTGGGGTGGTCTTATAGGGTAAAAATGGCAGTTTTAGGGTAATAAAAAAATGCGTATATACCAATGATTAATGGCAGCGTGCTAAAGATACATGTTTAAAACTCACTTTCGTAACTGAGATCGCTCAGTTTAAGTTGGCGCCCATAAACGAACTATTTCGCTCTTCAAGTTCGCAGCTCCGAGATCGACTCAGTGAAAAGCTGATTGTTCGTTCATTTTTATAGTGCTCTGGGTGTTATAAGAATACAGAATGCTCTACTTTTATTTTCCAATTTTCTACTCCAAAATTAATAGTAGTTGTGATTGAAATATCTTTCTGTATTTTTTACTTTTTAAATATGTATGTAAGTTATTATCACTATTTAAACTGATACATATAACCTGTTCCTTGATAGAATAACACAACGTAAAGAATAAATATAATCAACTTTCGAAATTTTTCTGATTTTTAATACTTTTTTAGAATTAATGCGAACAAACAGCTAAACAAGGCACGCATACACTTATTCGGTCACGAACTAACGAACTATCGAGCGGGGAATGACGGAACTAGAACTTCGAATAGTTCACATAGTTCGTTCGCGAACTACACAAGACTAATAAAAACCATTAATTAACTTAACGAAAGATTGAACTGAAAAATCTCATGTAACATAGAGGTACTCCATATTTTGCTCTTAAGTCTATTTCTGTTGGTTTTCTGAGATTTTAATATGATATATACTTTTACTTTTTCTACAATATCAGGCTATATTTAGTGACTTCCTTACCTTTCTACAAAGAGAACGCGTAGCCTTGATATTTAAAGTTTGACGCGAGGACAGATCCCGTGTGATCACTTATCTCGTAAGTGTCATTGAAAATTAATGTATTGAATTATTTTATCACTTAGGCGATGAAATGCCACAAATACTAAAATAGGTCTATATTTATTATGAGCTAGTGGATCGACCAGGGTTTGCATGGGTCCACCCGCACTTCGGTGTCGCTTTTTCACGCCACGTCAGCTTTTATTTTTCTATAAGGGTTTTGTTTAAATTGACATTGCAAATTGACATCTTTCGAATGGAATATCGGTTTTTAAACATAAAAAGTAGTTATATAATACTAGCTTTCGCCTGCGGCTTCGCTCGCGTGGTTTTTTGATAAAAAAAGTTGTCGTAAGGTTCCTGACAAATTCCTGACTTCTTTGATAGTTACCGTTATACAATATATGTAGCATAAGTATCATTCTGAAGTATAAGCTATATTACTGTAAAGTTTCATCAAAATCCGTTCAGTAGTTTTTCGTGAAAGTGAAATCTATCCAACCTCACAAACTTTCGCATTTATAATATTAGTAGGACAGTAGGAAGTGGGATTTGTAGGAAGTAGGATATAAAAAAATGTACACAAAACTATTCTAAAAGATTCTTCAATTTTAGTATCTATTGGTAGTTAGAGTGATAAGTTGTTTTAAACTTATTTTCTTTATGTATCCATTAATAGATTTTAAATATAGTTGTTCAATATATAGTTAAAGCTCTTCTAAATTATTTTATAAATTGTAAGATCTCGAAACTCTGTGACCCTTTCACAAAAACTTCTAGCACGCCTGAGGCCCTTTGGGCCCAGAGTTTCGAGATCTTACAATTTATAAAATAATTTAGAAGAGCTTTAACTATATATTGAACTAGTTGTACAATATATTTAAAATCTATTAATGGATACATAAAGAAAATAAGTTTAAAACAACTTATATGATTAAATCTAAATTTTATTATTAATTAAATAAATAAACAACAAAAAAGAGGCCTGCAACACTTCAAGCAATATAATAAAATGAGTTTTCCTAACTCTTCATAAATATTTTGATTCTTTTTTAATAAATATTTACTCATCATAATAGCAAAGATTATCAAAATGATAAACATTAAAATTAGACAAGAAGTAAAAAAGTATAATCGAGCCTCTATATTTTAATAAATGAAATCCTTTATTTATAATAAATAAAAAATTAGCTAATCAGTTTTTAAACCAGTCAAAAGACATAATCTTTCCTAAATTTCCAATCTACTGTTCCTGCAATAAAATTTTCATAATTACATTACTACAAATCGTTATCAGCAATGGCGCTAAAGATCTTTCAGGAAAATCCTTATCACATTCAGGAATGTCGAGTGGCCTTAGTGGTTACTAGTTCTACGAAAACTACAAGCTTACGAGGTATTATATGACCAACTACGCATTTACTATGTTTAACTAGTCATTGTATTCCGGATGCACTTCATATTTATTTACATGGATTTAAAATATGAAGAAAATTAGTATTTCTTTAATACGAGTGCGGAAATTTTCATTTTAAACTCCTCTTTTATTATCTTGCTCCTCTACAAACTCCTTTATAATGCAATTCTAGTAATCTTCTCATTTCTGCTGTAAATAAGTAAGATTTCATTTATGCTTTGTATAACTTTTCATAATTTTCCCCCATAATCTTATTTGTAATTAAAATCTTATTTTTTATCATTAATTTACTATTTTAATATTAACACTACTATTATTTCCAGTCTTAGTATACCATCCTACTACCTTCAACTACTTCAACATATATTAATCCTATCAAAGAAAGTAACATAATTTTCACATATTTTATAAACAGAAATGAAAAACCTGAGTCGAAGATTATTCTGGCTTTAATTTAACGTGAGTTAAACCGTCCTTTGTGTACATAAAACATATATTTTATTTTTATTTTAAAAATATATAGTTTCTTTTATTTACAAATATATAGTTTAATGATGTAAATAATAAAATAAAAACTTAAAAAATATTTTTGAAAAAATGATATTCCTAGATCATACTATAAATTCGAAGGGGTCCAAGCATGATAAAAAAATTAAAATAGTTGAAAACAATTTCAGTTTTTAACTTATATTAATGTTCCAACATTGAATTCAATGGTGAAATATATTCGATGAGAGTAAACGAATAGTAAAAAGGTTATGAATTGATTCCCATTTTTCAACACTATCTTCCATCAATATAGATTCTACATAAAATAATAATTTGTATTTGTTCACCACGAACAAATGCCACTTCTGTATTACATACTTTTATCCATTCACACTAATTCTTCTATTTCAATTGCATACTCGCACACTTGTGGCTATTAATATTACTAGTGCGTCAAAAGGTAAATATTCTGTAATAATAGGATTGATAAAATAGTATCTATGACGCAAAACTATAACAACTTTATTATTTCGCCTTTTGTGGTAGGATTACGTAAGAAGTAAATAAGTTCTACTTTATTTGTTTTAAGGTTCCTTAATGAAACGTTTGTGAAAACAATTTTACCCTGTCTAACTTTTCCTTTGCTTATAAAATATTTCTGCTGTACAGTTAAATAAATTACAGGACCTAAATAATTTGCTTGTGTTAACTAATAAGAGGACTTTTTAATCTTTTAAATGATGTAGAATTATTGTAACAATTAAAACTAGTATGTTAGCAAAACTGAAAAAGTATTTTGAAACATAATCTCAGTCATTCATGAGCTACACTGCTTAGTAATGCTCAAAAAAGAATAACAACATTGTGGACTAGGAAACCTAGCAGTGGCGGAGCTACGGGACAGGAACAGGAACAGATTTCAAGATCTACCCCGCTGCCTAACATGTTATTATGTAATTAACTATATTATTCACTTCTAGTAGCCATTTAGATGTTAACAATAGTGTTAACAAAATCCATTGAAGAACTTAATCGTTATTCAGCATCGAGATTACTTGAAAAAATACATTTATAAAGTGAACAACAATTTACCGTTGTAGAAATCCATCAATAAAAGATGAATGGAGAATAAATAAATACTACTGTTGAAATCTACAGCTAAAGCACAATAACATAAAGGCAATTGTGTCTAAAAACAAGTTACGACGTAAGAGTGCTTCTGATTCGCCAGTCATGCCACTTGGTTCTCCAGGATATGGTAAACATTCTACTTGTTTAGAATTATATTTTAGTATAAAACGGCTTGTAAAATACATGACAGTTTTGATGTTATACAGAAAAGCTTGATTTTGAAATTTGTTTTTGTTTTATCTTCGTACAAACAATAAGAAAACTTGTATGGAAGTTAAAACCCGTACGCTTAAAATAATAAATTCTGTCTTTAGTTTTTTTAAAGGTATTCATAATAATTTAGTGATTTCTAAATAGTCTATAACGATTACTAGTAACACTTTACTTAAGTTCCACACAATCGGAAAAAAATGTTGTTTTGTATGGCAGTCAGAAGTCACTATCAGTCAATCACGTGTACGGTTCTTGCACGATTTTCAGACTTTTTCAAAAAAATTATGGATATTACCAATTTCTGTGCTCAGACTTACAATTAGCTGCAGTACACTAAAACGAATAATTAATATCTTTGTAATATATTGTTAGGAGCTGAAACATCACAGGTGACCCGCTGCTCTTGCCCCATGCTCCCCGCTAAAAAAGGCCCTATTGATTGATACTGACTTCTGCCATAAGCCACATAAGCACAAAACTATTTCTTTTTTCGATTCTTTCTATAGATTATGAATTTAATCGTTCCAAATAAAAATTTCTATGTATAATTTGCAAATTTAAAATTTATAACGAGACTTGACTAAGATGATAATAATGAAACTCTCCTGACGGATATCGGCCACAGCGGCCAATCCCATATTAAGAGGGGTAGGGGTATTCCCAAGAAATTATTTATATATTACCTTTTCACACTTAATAGTTTGTTCAAATTTTCAAATTGAAAATATAGTTTTTGTTCTGAAGGTATCTACTTTGATGGATTGATAATTTTATATTTGTATTTAATTTTCTCTACAAACAGTTTTGCCATCTTTACTGCTTCATAGCTAAATGTTTTGAAACTTATTTGTAATATTTTTTAAAAATAAACTACACAATATTCTGGATATTTATTGCTATAAAGCTAAACATTTCAAAATACACCTTACATGTATTGTTCAATGACATGTATGACGTTAAACATTTGCAAACTTAGATTTTTAACTTATTACTTCTAGCGTGATATTTTCTTTCGATTTCGAAAAAATATTGTGTATCGATCTCTTTAACATGAAAACAACAAAAAGTCGTAAATATATCTTTTGCAAATCACGCTGTCATTGTACCAGTGGTTTCATTTTGTTAATTGGAATATTTACAACTACAGACGAGTACAGACGTTCTCATAGTATGTGGTAATATTTGTATGTGAATACAAACATATATCGATATCATTCAACTACTCCTAACTACGCAAATTATCCTTATTTATCTTTGTCTCGAGTATACGTAATACTACATGGTAAGAATATAATATATCTATTGATAAATATTTAAAAATATCTTCGGAATTAAATAAATATGTTTGTCACTTCAAAGCAAATATTTCTCACGATATTTTTAACCAGACAAGTACAAAGCTAATATTTTTATTTTTAGCGTATGTTAAATTAATCTTTACCTTTTTTGCTGTATATTTAGTTTTAGATACAAGTCAACAAGTTCAAGACTATAAGTAGAAGGCTACGATCTTCATCAGCGACCGAGACATTATCCAGACCATGATTTTGTGATAATCCCGATTGTTAAACTCGAGCAATCTAATCTCCGTGAAAAAATCTTAGATATATATGATCAAATACTAGTTAACTAAAATTAAAATATATATATATTAATACATCTATTTCAACCAACCAACCAAATTATTTTATTCATTTAGAATACGTGGAAAACAGTACCTTAGGGGCCCGTCCATTAGACACGTGAGGCCTGAAAGGGGGGGGGGGACTAGAGGGGAGGGGGGTGTAGTATAATAACATGTGTATTTATTTTTTCATTATTATTTCTAACGCGCAATTCAAAAAGCGGCGTGTAGACATTTTTGTCACGGTCCTTAATTTCAGAATAAAATAAGAATATACTTTGAACCTGTATTTAAGATAGATGAGAATACACGTGATGTTAGGTGGGGGGGTGTGGATTATTCTTAAATCTCACCAAGTATCACTAAGGGAGAGAGGGGGTTAAAAATTCTTTAAAAAAGATCACGTGATTAATGGACGCAGTAAGTAAGTAAATTTTGAATCGTCAAGAACTGACTTAAAACTTCTTTGAAAACCCTAAGAAATAACGTCATTTCTTGTACTTATCATTTTTGCTCATCGCTCTCTGCAAGGCGTGACGGGTGGAATGCTTATTTCAGGAAAAAAAATATTTTACAAAAAACTATCAATAATCTTTACATTCATTTCTTTATATTTTCTCTAATTTATGAGATTGGTCAATGTATGTCATTTACTGAATTTGTTCTTAGTGGAGATAACAGTATTATCCCGATGGATCCGGATTATATGTAGGTAATATGTAGGACTTATTTAGATCTGTGTTCAGGATTTAGACACTTAATATTTTGGATAACTCGGGGAATTATAGTTTGAAGTGTGTAAAGATTGACATGTAACGTTATCTGATTTAATTCATTGTTTATCTTCTGGTTCGATTACAATTACATTCTTTACTGATAATCTATTTTGATTACATACACGAGACAGAAATAGAAATGTCCGTTATTTACCTTGAATAATTATCAATTATTAATGACACGTTTATTTTTTAGCTTTATTTTTTTTTTCAGAAACATACCCTTAAAAATAAAAGATCTTTTACAATGTCATGAGTCATGACCGGTCGTACTGTTCAGCTCAATATCATTACTACTAATAATGTCTAAATAATTTTAACTTAAAGAAAACGCTTTATTTTGACTGGCAAGGAAATTATTTTCGGTGTGAATTGAATCCAGAGATCCAAAAGCTTTTATTTTTTTTCCTCGTAAAAATATTTTATACATTCAGAATTTCAATTTTCAAAACTAATTTCGAGTATGTAATGGAAATTCCATTCAAATCCTTTTACAAAACATGTTTGGGGCAGTTACCGTGTGAACGGGTCTTTGAAGATACGACAAACTAATCATTTATGCACATTTCGTCTCAACTACTAGTATATTTCGGCAATTCAGATATCTGTTGAAAGAATCTTCGTTATCGACCATATCAGCCGATAGAGGGCCATAAAGTATTAGATTTAGGGCACAGAAGCAATAAAATTAGAAAATTCACACACGCGCCTGCAATTCACAAGTGACTACGATATTATCTGTTGAATATTTGAACTGACTCAATTAGAATGTGATAGAAATATTTAACTTATAATCTCTCTAAATTATCAGAATATCATTTCACAGTTCCGCCTTCAAGTTAAAACTGTGAAATGAAATTTATGCAATAGTATGTATTAGAAGTATACGCTATCTTGATTTCAGAAATAATTATAAAAATTAGAAACGTTAAGAAATAATATTACGCCATAAGTTATATTCCGAGGATGAGATAAACTTAAAACTATAACTGGATGAGCTTTGAAATGAACTTATTAATAGACAATATTTGCTATAATATTTCTCCATCTTGATTGTAAGAATGACTAGCTCAAGCTAATATATAAGAGAAACAATAAAAAAATGTATTATTGAATCTTGAAAATGACATATTTTTTTTATTATAATTTTTTTTATTATTGTGCTATTTAAATAATTTTACCAATAAGCGATGAAGTTCAAACAAACGAAATATACTTTATTGACAACTTAACCTTTAAAAAGAAATATCAAGATGGCAGTAAGTTGAGACGGAAAGTAATTAATAAGAAAAGGAAAAGCATAACTCAGAGAATTCGAGACCTGTAGCAATGCAAACACGAAACCATATTATTTCCTTACAGAAAGGACATAGCGTCATAAATTTTCAGTAATTAACGGACACTCCAGGATTCGTCGTGAACCGAAATGCCGAATGAGGCAATCTTGTCAGACGCGTTGGGCTACAGTCTCTAAGTCTCTTTCCATCCACCTTACCGGTTATCACCATCTCCATCTTTGCACCATACAGAAGGATAGAAAAAATTACAAACCGAATCTTTGTTTTTTTTCGATAATTTCCTCTCTCCCAGATTCCATTTTAATCAAATTCTGGACTATCAGTTAGTTACTAAAAATTAATTCGTAAATTTATTAATGACATGTTATTTCGTTTCTATGCCAATTTGAACATTATCCTTCGAGTACAATAAAAAAATCCTTTTATTAAGTTTTCTTAAATATCTTCTGTAGTTAAGTAACATTTTTATTATAGTTATATATGTAGTATAATTCACTAACACTACAATCTGCAGTTCGTTGGTTCCGATTCATATTGTTAGACCATTCCCAATGGCCTATAACATAAAACCGATAGGCCAATAAAAAGCATAAGCTGACACGGTATTTATCTGTTATGGCAAAGATGAGGCAATAAAGTGGTTCGCGGTGGTAGGCGGCTAGGCGCCAAGTGCCAGCTATACAATCGCATTATAATAACTGCTCTTGATACGTTGCTATTTACGATGACCACCGGGGCCAGGCGCGGGCACCTGGATAATATCACGTCGCTACGACACAAGCCATACACATCTACGTGGGGATTGAACGTGGAAAACGTATATTTGCGTCGGATTCGCCATTTCCTGTCTCTGACTGACTGACTGTTGCGCATTTGCCGGCTGCGTGACGTCACGAGGTAGATGTATTCACTACATTTGTCGTGTCCGACTCGCACTTGGTTGATTCTTTTAATATATCGATTGGAATTGGAAGGTGAAGGATTGTATTTTAAAAAATATATGTAAAAGTTGATGAATAAATAAATTTATGTATCCTACTAATATTATAAATGTGAAAGTTTGTAATGGATGTTACTCTTTCACGAAAATATTACTAAACGGATTTTGATGAAACTATAATATAATATAGCGTAAACACCAAGATAACACGTAGGCTACAATTTATACAGAGTTTGTGTAATTTGCTCATAACGATGGAATTCGCTTTAACGACGAAGTCGCTGGCGAAAGCTAGTTATGCATGAATTCAAAAATGCTGTGATGGTGTCCTATATCCAATTTTCCCCTTTAGTTCAGGTGTAGTGTATGTTAAGCTCAGCAGCAGCAGACAAAGCTCTGTAATTGCAAATCAGGTAACAAGGCTCTAATCACGGTACAACCTCATTTACTTACACTCTGCTCTTACATTCAAATGTACTAATGTATTGTATTAAGTCGGCGCAGGTATTCATTCTCATTGGTCGATTTTTCTATTGGTTAATTTACTTCTCCCCCACTAGTGGTAGGGATGTAACCACCTCTATCTAGTCCCTATATATTCGCTGACAAAGTCTGTTATTGATTAGTCTCACGAGTAGTCTCTTTGAGTCAACATCTATTAAAGTTGGTGCTAGTGGAAGTGTAAAAATAGTGTGTCACTGTGTTACGGATATTGGACCTCT
>JAOPUB010112580.1:0-12348 GCA_027564055.1 Neptis clinioides
CGTTTTTTGATGAATCTATACATGGTAAATACCATTGTTAGTAGGTATTATGTCAATAAATTAAAATAGTACATACCTATAATAATTGGGTGTTTAATAATTTCAGACGATTCGAATGTTTTAAAAAAAAATATTTGTTACCTGTTTCATGACATTCGTTGAAGAAGCTTTATACTGATTATCATTCAAAGTTCCTAACTTTGCACTCCCCATACCCTAAAAGGGGGTTAATTTTCAAAAATCCTTTCTTAGTGCTCCCCAACGTTATAAAAGGAAAGGAAACCATCAAGTTTCCAACCCAAGACCAAAGACCAAAGACCCAATCCAGGTGCGCGCCTCTAGGTGTTCCAGAAGCAACACATTGCGTAGGACTATGGGAAGAATCACCATCCAATCTCCCCCCAGATTAGAGTCTCTTGGTGGACAACTACTGGTAAGAAGCGGTGCGTTATTGATCCTCTGGTCTACGACTCTAGGTTCCGAGGGGCACCCCAGATGGTTTCGCAGTTCGAGCTACCCCCTTCTGAGGTAGCTTTGGCTTGTCTCACTAACCTCCCATAGGGTCCCGAAGTCCCAGATCCCTCCAGGCGAAAAAAATTGTGGATGAATATAACAATAATGGCCTGTGAACCATCGTGGTTAACCATAAAGACACAGTTCTTCTTGATTAAAAAAAAAAAAAAGATTACATGGATTACAAACTACTAGTATTCCTGTTCTCCCCTCCAACTAAGCTGGAATGCTTGTGTTAGTAGTGGGATCTTCTTTTTTAATGTCAAAGATAGAAGGTTTGACAGCTTCTATAGCGTATGGAAGCGAGGGCAGATTTTTTGGATAAAACTAGCCTATAAACCTGTGTTTCCACACGTAATCTGCGAGAATCTATCTCGGTTCTAATTTAATTGAATTAAGATTAATCGATATCGAGTTTTTTTCAAAATCATCGATATCGATTTCGACATCACTACAAAATCTAGATAAGGTCCAAAACATTGAACTAACAGACAGTACGACGCCTAGTGACACTAGAATTTTGACCTTAAATTGAAGGGATATTAGAGGGGGGGATACTTCATCCCCCCTGTTAAGGTTTTTTTTTAATATTTGATGCAGATTTTTTATATGAATCATCTGAGAAGATATCTATAGTAATATTATAAAGCTGAAGACTTTGTTTGTTTGATCGCGCTAATCTCAGGAACTACTGGTTCGAATTGAAAAATTATTTTACTGTTGGATAGTCCATTTATCGAGGAAGGCTTTCGGTTATAAAACATCACGCTGCAACCCCTAGGGTTGGAGTATCATGCGGATGAAGTCACGCGCATCGGCTAGCAACAAATCTTAGAAGATAACACGAGACTTTTAATACCTATGAAAGCAATATCTAAATAATTTTAATTTTAAATAATGCCTTTTTTAACGTCACACTATTCTACAGTACAACCCATATCTTATTTCTATCATTAGACCCTTGAAACCAATTGCAATATATTGGTCCCAACAAGGAAATATGATCACGAGCTCGAAAGTTTATTTGTAACCAATGAAAAGTTCAAGCCAAGTTCAATTCCTCACTACAAGTTATTAAAATAAATCACAAACTTCCAATGATCCTTAATTTGAGGATCCTCAGACTCAAGATTTACAGCTAAGAAGATCAGTATATTTTACATGTTCTGATATTTTCATATAAACTTACATATACATATGTATGTACGTATCTGAATTTCGCACAAAGCTCTAGTGGCTTCCTATTCGTTGTTGCCGGAATCTACATATTCTCTCCCCTCTGTAATATGTGAAATTTAGACCAAACACGCCTTCATATTTAAAGACTAAATTTATATTTAATGAAAATCCTGCGGGTCTATGGACGGACGCGAAATCTTAAACTTCGGCTTCCAGAATTTTCAACAACACCTTTTAAAAAATCATTTTATATACACGATAAATCTATGAAACGAGCTCCCACTTATGATTAGGGAATCGAAAATATTTCACAGGTTCAAAAAATTAGTTAAGGATCACTAAATTAACAAAAAAGACGACACTATTATGTAATATCTATTCATTAAATATATTTATTTTGATGTAATATTTTATTTTTCGAATATTTATTAGTCTATTATAAAGTATATATACATATTGCTTATTTTATTATTATGTAAGTTGTTTATGAATTTGGTTGTATATTATTAGTGGTACTTCCTTCTCTCTGCAAGACTGGGTTATCTGGAAGAGGATGGCTACTTAGTCATAAGGCCGCCCAATATATATTATAGTAAACTGTGTTTAATTATGTCTTATTATTTAAGTCGTTTGTGGTGTACAATAAAGGTATAAAACAAACAAAAATAAATAAACAATTACAAAGTTTGATTTCGTTACAACAATAAGAAATAGTGTTAAAAACCTAAATATTATCTAAATGCTCATACTGATGATGAGTAATTTACTTTAGTGCTACAATATTTTTAGGTAACAAATAAAATGAAAACATAAAACAGAGATATTGGTAAACCATCAATTTTCCTACATAGGTACTCCATCGTTAATATGTTCCATCTAATACCTCACGTCTGGGCAATATTTGGCAGTTGCGGAAATGAACCTTAGACTATGGAAGGCATACAAATGTGCATTTATGTGAATATAAATCACATTAAATCTGGCATTCAAGTCAGTAGTGTTATGATGTTGGCAATATTCATTTGAGCAGCTTTTTTTGTTACAGGTGGCGCAACTGATGTCAAATAAACACAGCAACGAAGGAAGACATTATTATTGCATTGCGAATCATTATCACAACCTATAAATACTCACTGCTGACTGCAGACTGCTGAGCTGGGTCTTCTCCTCAGAATAATAAAGGGTTTTAGGCCATAGTCCAACATGATGGCAATGCTGGTTGCCAAACTTCAGAGACCTTTGTGGAGTTTAGGGAACGCTCAGGTGTGTAACCTCCTCAAGACTCCTTCACCGTTATAATAAGTGTTAGGAAACTCAATCTTGTGCTCTGGCAATACTAGACTGATGGGGGCGACGACAGAGAGGTGGTAGAGGTGGTAGACAAGTAAGCCTTCTTTTTTTGTTACCCCACATTTGAAATGTTGTCAAATAATAAATTATTTTATGTAAACGGTATTTTCGCTGGAGCTATCCTTTCACAAGAGATATTTAATAGCTTAAATGCTTAAAACTCAGGAAAGAGGTCTGAGGAAAGTGTTTCCAAATTATAACCTTAGAATATAATATCCTAGTCATCCAGCAGGAATACAGTTAGTTGATACCGTTTCTTTATAAGATTCTGAACAATTAAGCGTCTTTAAAATTTAGAAGACTATTGAAATGTTTAAATTGCACAAAGACCTGGAATTCGCCGTTCTGTCTGTAATTCAGAAGCAGATTCAAGCTCTCCATAAGATTAATAGTAGCTTTGCTAAATCCGGTTCCACAATTAAAATCAGTAGGATATTGAGACTTAAAAAATAAGTTAGATTTAAAAGTGTACGCTTAAAACCACTTGTACATGTTCAATACCCGAAAGAAGTAAAAGGTCAAGCATATTTTTCCGTTTGGCATTCATTTCGTGCCATTAATGTCATTATTTTGAGAGAACTCTCGTACAAGAACCCTTGACTGTCGTGCATGAGGATTGGTGCCAGCGGAATATGTAAGAGGTTTAGAGAATAAATTACAGACCAAAAACCTTTTTATAGCCTCCTTTTTCGTATTCAAAGACACAAGTTCAAAGGATTATAACGATATATTGGGATAGAAGAGATGGATATGTCGAAAAGAAATAAAATGTTAATTTTATACTTTCATTTAGATTATGAATTTCGTTTTCCTTATCTTTTGGTTACTGCCTTGAAACCAAAATATTATGACATGTGTATTCACTTAATTCATCAAACTAGCACTAATTTCCTACTGCACTCATTTACGGTACGAGCTGCAGAACTCTGGAACAAATTGCCAGTACATATCCAGAAAAGTCTCACCATAAGATCTTTTAAAAGAGACGTAAAGGAGTATTTTCTAGCCCAAGTTTATACTACATAGTCAAGTATAACCGTCATTCCGCAAGGAAAAGACCTTGATACAGTTTTTATGAAACATAAACGAAGTGCAGTAACACTTGATATTGGGATATTATTATTAACGATACGCGTTTCGCCGCTATTATGTTTAACCGCCGCCATAAACGTTTGAGTGCTAAGTGTCGACAACTGCTATTATCCCACTATGGCTACCGACGACCGTTGACTATGTTGTTTACCTGCTAAGCCTTTTTATTTCACTACAGTTAACCTGGCGTCAATGACGCTGGGTCGCATTGACCCGAACTCATTTTTAACGGCTATATTATAATCACGCGTATTCTGTCATTACAATTTTCTAGTAGCGACATATGACGTGACGACAAGTGAGACCCAGGGTCATTAACGACGTCTTTTCGTGACATATTTTTGGTTGTGTTTTCTAATGTTCAGAGATATTTTTTTCATTTTACATAAAAAAAAAAAACTAAACAAACTTGTAACGCATGCCTTTACATAAATGACCTGATCAATGCATTCTACACTGTAATTGTAGTAGTCACGTGGTAAGGTATGAAGCTGAAGACTGATTATAAGTAAAATTTGTGTATGTCCATAGCCATAATAATTACAAATTAATGTTCTCGTTGGTTTTCATTTTTTAACGGTACTTTTAACCATCGCATTGAAATTAAACTTCATGTAGATTGGGTGCCAAAATTATCATTTGATATCCTGAAGCTGACCTGATAATCAGGAATTAGCTAGTGAGACTCTTCAGTAATAGCTAATAAACTCTTATTGGGTTTAATGATAATACTTGTTCTATATTATTGTCACGATATCTCACCGACTTCAGCGGGTTTTCAGATCATCAGACAACCATCCCATATTACTGTGTAGTGAAATTTAGTTCAACTATTTAATTTAACGAATGGCAACCCTTGCCAGGTGATATTTTAAATCAATGGCTTGCTCTAGGCATCATTCCTAACGAGACAACTATCGCGCTAAGTGCGTCCGTCTGTCGGTCGTTAAGAGCTTGAAGTCTGAACGAACAGTCAGGTTATATCTGTATAGATATAATTTTGTGACAATCTCGACCTCCGCCCTCATAATGTCAAGAAACAGGTTGTTTTTCATGATATAAAATGGAAATTATTATACAAGAAGAAGACTACACTTTTGTTTTTAAATTTTGTGTGTTTAAAACAAGTTTGTTATGCAGTTATTATTCCCGATTATTTGGATTCCCAACTATGAGCAGATATCTTTGTAGTATGAAAGCAGTTGTAAATTTTCTAAAAATTTATTTATTAAGTTTTTTCATATGAACTGTGAAACGATTGTAGTAACAATGAAGGAAAGTTTTTAAAACAAATTGGTAATTTATAAAAATAATGTAGAAAGTTCACTATCATGGTGTAGGATATTTCTTACGTAAAATCGACAACAATTTTACCTATTTATTGAATTTTTTCAGAATTTTATTGAAATTTAAGAGAACACACTACGTGCGATATAAAAGAATGTAGTAAAATTTTTACTAGGTAAAATAAGAAAAGGACAAAACAAGCCATCGTTTAAAATTAAATACGCTCAAACGATTCACATGCAATTCCATGGCAAGCGTGTGTGGCGATCCTATAGATAAGTCCAGCTAATAGGTAACAGACCACCGGTAATACTAGTCCGATACTCGCCTTTTAATCACTACATTTAACATACTGAGAAACGTGTCTAAATGTATGTATAGCTTTATTCAAAATTGCGTATAATTCAACAATTTCCTTAATGAGTACCAAAAAATATGTCGATGCAATGATAAAGCTTATTAACATTTCGGTATTTAGATGTCTGTTATTCAATCATGCAAAAAGAGCAGAATGAACTTTAATGAAATCTAGCACACGTATAGTCTAAACCATAGGTTAACACATAGACAGAAATCTAGAAAAAGTTCCTGCGGGATAGCAATACAATATTCTTACTGTTGTAAGCGCCTGAACTTTTTTATCCAGCAACAATATTATGCTAATTAAATGTGTTTGGATAAATTTAAGTATTTAATAGAAAATGTATAGACATGATGTGTAATCGATCCAGGGACGAAATGGTGACAAATAATTGCTTGTATATACCTGTAATCGTCTATCTTTCTTTCCGTAAAAGAACAGAGACTAAACTTTGTCTTTATGGATCAAAACTTTGTCTGAGAAATCAATTCTCGCACACTTAGATCACGAAACACTTAAATATCCATGAAAATATGTGTATTTGTTCCAGTAATATTAGTCCAGTTTCCTTAAATATTGGTTCAGTATTTTAGTACTTTAGAAGCGTCTGTTAGCGTTTTACGAGCGGTGCGATTTATGAGATAGATCGAGATTACAGATTGATTTCACATTAAATGGGATCATGATTTTGAGGAAACAACGAACGATAACGATTATTTATCTAAGTAATTATTTGTGCTAACTTCTAATGTGCTTTAAATCTGTAATAGAATTGCTTTTGAATACTCCCGTTCTGCAATCTTCTGAATAGAATAGATGGTATTGATGAACAGAGGTTACATTTCCGGTTTTTCAGTAACTTGTATTTTAATTTCTTCTATTTTCGTTGTTTTATGTTTATATTGCAACATGCTGCACACATTGCATTTAAAGCAATGCCTCCATTCAGAAATCTGTTATACAAAGCAATATATGAGCCTGGGGGAAGACTGCGCATTCTGAGTTTACTGTCCGACTGCATTGGCTATTACATCCGTGACGTTTACTACTTCGACAAGTAGCAGACGCGCGAAAACTGAAACTTCGCATTAGAACCAATCACGTCTGACGCACTTGTGCCCCCCGCGCCCCTCTAAAAAGGCCCTAAATATGACTTATGCGCAATCAAGGTCATGCTCGTGGCACGAGCTATACCTGCGAATCGCTTAAGGTCGATCTTTCGATGCGCTTGCCGCTTGCCAGAGTGAAGCCGCCATTCCAGCACTTTTTCCCCCCAACGTCCATTGGCTAGTCAAGCTATGTGCCCCGCCCATTGCTTTTGCAGTTCAGCTTCGTGATTCTATGAGTGATAGGAATTCAGAGCTATGGCCTATGGGCCATTACTGCCAACACGCGCTAATCGAATACTTATTATAAAATTATAAAAGAATTAATTTAAATGATTACATAAAAAAAGTGCAGATTGGTCTCATTCCGCCATTTTGTTTTATTACCATTTTAACCTTATTTATATAATCTAGAAGATGGCAGTGTTGAATTCTAAATAACCTTTAAACATTTTAGTAAGGTAAGAATATTTTTTTATGAATACTAATTTTCTCGAAAAGTACACACAGTACAAACAGTGAGGTCAAACAATCAAACATTGCAAAAGGATTTATTTAACCTTCATGTAAGTCGCAAGTCCCACACAGCTACAAATAAAATTTCAGTATATTTGTACCTTTTTCTTTTACGTAACAGTTGAAAACATTCGCAATGTTATTTATTACATAGAAACTAAATCTAATTCAACAAGAATAAAAAACTAATCTAAGAAAGAATCTTCTGAAAGTAGATGTAAATAAAATATGTACGAAAGTACGCAAGAAACTATCTAGAAAGGGAAATAAATAAAATTACCTTGAAAACTCTAAATTCAATATAAACTTTTTGTACATTAGAAAAAGTTGCGAAAAAAGTCGTGAAAGTAATAAAGAAACCTTGAATTGCTTTAAGTTATATTACACTAGCCGATCCGCGGGACTTCATCCACGTAACGCTCCTCACCTATGGGTCGCAGCGTGATGTTTTATAGCCTAAAACCTTCCTCAGTAAATGGACTATCCAACGCAAAAATAATTTTTCAATTCGAACCAATACTTCTTGAGATTAGCGCGTTCAAACAAACAAACTCTTATAATATTAGTATAGATTGGTTCTGAAATAATTATTTATTAGCATTTTCAGTAAATTTTCTAGAAACTTTTGAGAGTGAAAAAAATTCTGTAAATAAATTAAATTTTCAATATAAGTAAATAAAATAAATTTTCAATATCTTATTGCTAAATTAAAATTTTCAGGCGCCTACTACAGAACACATATATCATCATCCTACAGGAACTATTTCCTAGATAAAGTCTATATGTCAATCCAAGTCTTAAATTATCTGTTTGACAAATTTCATTAAAATCCTTTCAGTCGTTTTCATTTCATTCACGTAATTGAGCAACAAACATCCAAACATATACACTATCACATTTATAATATTTGTAGAAAATGTTTTGTATGTAACAAATATTCCAAAAAAAAACATTTTTTTTAAATTCATCAATTGCTTCTCAGTCGAAATTGAATGAATTTAACCCGTAGCTATTTTTAATTCCTTTCAGCGTTATTTTTAATTACAGAAGGTTATAAAAGGTTAAAAGCTTTTTATAACATACAGAATAATTTATTATCTGTAATCTACGCTAGGTTTAGATATATATTTAAAGCTCAAAAACATCAGAAATACATGCTATCATTAGGTTTTCAATCAGCTGAAATTATCAGAAACAGAAAATACTATCTTAGTGTAAGTGAAAGTGTAATAAATAGTAAGTCTAAGTCATACAAGAAACTAGAAGTAGGTTTTGTTTATTGATGGCTAGTCGATCCGCTTGCGTTATGCTCCGCTCCTATGGGTCGTAGCGTGATGTTTTATAGCCCATAGCCTTCCTCGATAAATAGACTATCCAATATAAAAAAAATTTTTCAATTCGACTATTATTCGATATTAACGCGTTTAATGAAACAAACTCTTCAGCTTTATAATATTAATATAAATAACTTGATTCCTTCAACTTCAGTTTTTAGTTTAGTCAGGTTGTGTAGGTAGGTGTCAGGTTGGGTCATAGGCCCCTCCCATTCATGGAATACAATATTTTCATGGATTTATTATCTACTAGTCGAACCGCCCCGGCTTCGAACTACTATCAAAGATTTAATTATTAAAATTATATTTTCATGTTTCCGAAGTCACAAGTAGGTAAATTGGATCGCAAATTAATATTTATTTAATGGAAAACCTTAACGCGTTCTCATTCCCACGGTGTGACGTCATCTATAACATTATTGCCATTTTAATACCTAACTTCATCATGAATTAAATCTGTATGGTAAGGCTGCGTTTCCACCACACCAGAGATGGGCATGGAAGTTTAGCTAGAGATGTGTTTATTAAGAACCAATAGAATCCCTTGATTTGACACACTCTAAGCGATGCTAGGTAAATGAAGCGATTCTATTGGTTTTTAATAAACATATCCTTGCTAATCTTTGGTGAAAACGCAGCCTAAATGTCGTTTTTATGTATAAAAAGCGTCCGTCAAAAAGCAATAAATTCGCCATTCTTGGGGGCTACTAATACCCTACGCTATTATACGCCATTTTGGAGGTACTGACAAGTTATATAGATAGTATAGATATAGATAGACAGACACTTCAAAAAGTTCCTCTCTATAATTAAATATCTGTACTAATATTATAAAACAGAAGGGGTTCTTTGTTTGTTTGGACGCGCTAATCTCAGGAACAACTGGTTAGATTTGAAAAAAAAATATTTTTGTTTTAGATAGTCCATTTATCGAGGACGGCTTTAGGCTATAAAACATTATGCTACGACCCATAGGAGCGGAGCATAACGCGGATGAAGTCACGCAGTTCGGCTCATTTTAAAAATATTACAAACTTAAAACAAAAGTACCGTTTCTTTATTTATCTTCCTTGAGTTTAAAAAAGTTATTTTTATTTATTTTGTTATGTTGTTTCGGAGAATAAAAAAATTAAATATACGTGATGACGTCACATATACGGCGTAACAAGATAATGTCTTTGCAGTATTTGTTAGAGCAAAGAGATATCACTATCTAACCGTATATGAGACGTCATTTGGCGTTTAGGTCATTTTAGAATACATTAAATTTCAAATTTGATTTTAACCGTTAACGGACTCATTTTTGAAAAAATAAAAAATACATTGACATTTATTTTTTTTCTAGTTTCATATAATATAATAAAATTAATGTTAAAAATATGAAATGTTGTCAATTATGGAAGCAAACCTGTTCTCGATACTGAGGTCAGCAAAATGAAACAAAATATCCATTAAAGCGCCCTCTACCCACATTTAATCTGTAATTAAGGTTCTACACCACCACACTCAGTTATTTATAAAATTTAATTAATATAATATTTTTCCATTACAATTTCTGGTAACACTTGACGCCGAAATTTTGGATTTTGTTCCTGACATCTTTTTAAATCTATACTGATATTATAAAGCTGAAGAGTTTGTTTGTTTGATTGTTTATCTCAGGAACTACTGGCTCGATTTGAAAAATTCTTTTTGAGTTGAATAGTCCATTTATCAAGGAAGGCTATAGGCTATAAAACATCTCGCTACGTTCCATAGGAGCGGAGCATCACGCGATAGTATAGTATAACTGAGAAGAAGAACTACTAACTCGAATTGAAAAATTATTTTTGGGTTCGAGGAAGGCTTTAGGCTATGTAACATCACGCAGTGACCCATAGAAGTGGAGCATCAGGCAGATGAAGTCGCGCGGGTCGGCTAGTTGTAAATACAATAATCGTTACATTGTGTAAACACATAACTTAGGAAATGAGCAGTTTTAGTTTAATTTTAAACTGTTTGTTCTGCAGATAAATGAATCTGAAATCTGGAGGGTGTTGAGTTGTTCTGGAGTGTGGAGAATAAAAATTTAATTAACATTCTTGTCGAGAAGGGAGTGGGGTTTGCTTTGTTCACTTTCATTCTATTACATTTTTAACACTTAAACTCTGCTGTAGGCACTTTGTTATTTTATGGAAAGGTTTATAGTACTTTATTGTAACACGTAAAAACAATAATAATGTCTGAAAAAAGAACCTACAACCTGTAAGTTTACTTTTGATTCCTTTCCTTCTCGCCGGTTCTTAAAAAACACATACCTTCCTACCCCTGCTTATCTGAGAAGCTATTATTTATTTTTTCTTCAGAAATAGGATAATTTATATTTTCTAACAGGAAGTTAAGTAGAGCCCATTTATAGAATTATTTACGAGATTTCAGCACCACCACAGTAAACTACACTACTGTCAGACTCTCAAACTGTCTGAATTTTTTTTTCAGTTCTATGAGACAACCCACATAAACAAGACTTACTATATTATTATATTACTAATAAAAAAGTTTGTATGTTTGGATGTGTGTTACTCAACGACGCGAAAACTGCTGAACAGATTTCAAATATATTTGACACACAGATAGCTTATTACTCTTTACCCCGGAAAAATTCAAAGTTCCCACGTGGTAAAGATAAAATATGTTTAATGTCTTTACCGCATATTTTTTTTTGTTCAGAAACTATATATCGAAATTTATATATTTTTTGATAAATTTAAGTATTCCACGGGTCGACTAGTATTATATCAAAAAAATCTAATGGTCTACAAAGTCCTCACGTGAGTTGCCAAAGTTTGAGGATCTCTGATCTGAAACCATCATAAAGTTTCATCTATACTAATATAATAAAGCTAACTTGTTTATTTGGTTGAACGCGTCAATCTCAGGAACTACTAAATCGAAATAAAAAATAATTTTAGTGTTGAATAGTTAATTTATTGAGGAAGGTTATAGGGTATATATAACACTACGACCCATAGGAATAGAACATCAAGCGGACAAATTCTTGCAGATAAGGTGATTTATAAATTAAAAATAAGTAAAGCAAATTCGAGTAAGTTACAACATATTTATCTCCAGATATGCTGAACTGATTTTGATGAAATTTGGTATAGAGATAGCTTAAAGCCTAGAAAATGAGAATGACTTACATTTTATTTCAGAAAAGGCATGTGAAAGTATAAATCGGGGATGAATTTTGTAAGAGAGTTCTTTGTAAACATATAGAGATATTAATGTTAAAAGTCCGTAAAAGCCTTTAATAATCTAAAAATAGAACATCTAATATCATCTATGTTTAGATCCAATACAACTAGTGCAGTAAATGGTGGAATATGCAGAATGGTTCGCAATATCGTATATCAAGTCCGCTGGGATACGTTCTCTAATATTGAATGCTTCTCCACGACGAACATACACATCAGATCTAAACATATATTCTGTATATTCATTCTTATAGCGTTATTTCTATATTTACATAAACTTATTAATCTATACTAATATTATAAAGCTGAATAATTTGTTTCGTTTGTTGGAACGCGCTAATATTAGGAACTACTAGATCGAATTGGAAAATTAT
>JAOPUB010112793.1:0-12339 GCA_027564055.1 Neptis clinioides
AATACGTAATTCTTGTATTGTAAATGATTAAATTAACTTACCTTAGCTTCTGACTTTACCTGTATATTGAAATAATTGGCAAATGTCTTAAGTTGTTATAATCAATGCAATAATGTTTTTTATCTATATATCTGTCTATAACTTAGTGTTCAGGCGTTGGACTCACAATCGATAGGTCGTGGGTTCAATCCCAGTCCCAATCAATAGTCATTGGACTATTTACGTGGCCCGCAACTAACCCAAGTATTTCAGATCATTTGGAGGGGTTACAGGAATACTAATAGTTTGTAATCCAAACTGCTAGTGTTCTTTAAAAAAGTCTGGATAAAAAGATGGCATTCAGGCCAACCTAAGTTAGTAGAAATTAGTCTTGTCTGTGCTTCCTCCCAAATTTTGAACATTTTACATCTACTAACTTATTGGTGGTAAGATAAGACTGTTTAGGTGCTGCTAGTGATGGACATTTTACCTGAAGATACGAAGACACAACATATCCTGTGTGAAAACAATAAGAATCTGAATAACAGGTTCAGTCAGATTCCACATAGTTCGGTTTTGTTGCTACACCATTTAAGAAGCCATTTCATGGTTTTACTAAATAGATCAATCAATTGCCTATTGCTGAACCGAATTTCCTCGTAATGAGGGTTTCAAGGCCGAAGACCACCAAGCTGGCCCAATCAGGGTTGGCAGGCTTCACACACTTTTGACAACTCAGGGAACTCTCAGGAATGCAGGTATGTATGCCTTCACCATTACGTTATAGCAAATTGTATTTGATTGCGTAAGACACACATAACTCAGAAAAGTCAGAAATCCAGGATCAAACTTGGTGCTGCTGTCCATTCATTACTCCTTCAATGGACTAGTTCCAAATTAGCAAATCATAGTTTTACATCGTTTTTTTTATTATAGTTCTTCCATGAATGAAGCAGCATCATGTTTGTATCACGTTTACTGTTTCATGTGTTGTTTTACCATCGGATGGAACTCTTATAAGATTAGTTGTCTGTGAGATGTACCTTCACATGATAGTAGATCTTATGTAGTCAAATGATTTAGTTGTCAGATTGATCTTCAATACCATAAACTATATTTTTCTTCGCGTAGAACTCCAAAACGATGTACGAACGAACCTCAATATAAGCAATTAAGGTTCAAACATAGATATATATTATAGTTGTCATCTATGGGTTCAAATTAAAAAGTTAGAATAGAAGATTGTGAGGCTGCGTGTCCACTTGAGATTTGGGAGCCAGTAATTTGTTAGTTAAGAACCAAAATAATTGCTTTATTTATATAGCATTATATAGGTAATACAAATTGGGACAGAAAAACATTAACAAGTAGAAAAAGTGTAACAAATGGAAAAAGTTTAATATTAACAAATTTTTAATTATTTTTATTAAAATGTTTCAGGTTACTGAAGATATAATTTACATAATCTACAAAGGAGCTGAGGGTGGAGTCTCTCGTCATCAGTTCTCTGATGTTATACGGGGAAATGCCGAAGTTGTCACAAACACATTCGTGATCGAATCGCTGCGACGCAAATCTGGGACAGGAGTGCAGGATATGGTCCATGGATTGGATCGACGTACTGTCGCAAGGGCAGGTATCGTCGGCCAGGATGTGGAAACGTTTGAGGTATTGTCTGACATATGTACGCCTCTTATTTAAACTTCCATGTATCTGGACCTCCAAATACATACAAATAAACATAATGATTAAGATAGACTAAATATTACTATTACATTACAGATGAAAGTTGAAAAGGGAAAAAATATACGATAAGCTATACGGAAACGCATTTATCACAATTGTTTTTTCTAAATAGTTTCACGTTCAGTGGCTTGAAATAAAATACTCTATGATAGCGGCATAGAGGCCCTTACATAATTTACAAGCACATTTATAAAGTTTACCAATCTCTGCCCTAGATCTTAAACTCTTTAAATCATCGAATAGTTCACCGTTAAAAAATTTACATAGTGAAGATTATTCTGTTATTATGTCTCAGATTCATCTGCGACATATGCAACGCGGCTCTCAAGCGAAAAGACCATCTCACGCGCCATAAACAATCCCATAACCCAGAGAGACCCCACGTCTGTTCCGTCTGTCTCAAAGCCTTCAAGAGAAAGGAACAGCTTACACTGCACTTCATCATACATTCCGGTGAAAAACGACATATTTGCAACGAGTGTGGGAAAGGTATTTTTTAATTTATCAATAATGCAAATTTTAGTGGCCCTGATTAAAGAAATAAGTTAAAATTTTAAATGTAACATGTATAATTTTCAGGATTTTATCGCAAAGATCATTTACGCAAGCACACGAGATCACACATAGCGCGTCGAGTCAAAGCTGAGTTATCACAACAGTCTACTACACCTGCAACACCTCCTCTTTCCCAGGTAAAAGAAAAAAAATAATTATTTTGATAAAAATATAGAAAAGGTAACTAATATGGCGAAATCCCAAAAAAGGTCGAAAAATAATCAATTTTAAGCTCCACAACATCGTTAAAAAATCAAAGGGTTTATTGAGAACTACACGAAAAAGGTCAAATTAAACTTATATTCTAATCAGATGTGGCAATAACCAGATTGTTCATTCCTTTTTACAGACAGCTCCTGCACCGCCCATTGAGCTCTCTTGACCCAACGACGAAAAGAATGACTTGCTGACACTAATCGCCGCCGCCAAAGATGTTTTTTGACAGTAGGTTTAATTTAAGCAATAAACTAATTGAACATATTAGAGAAACTGCAGATTATTTCTTGTAGGACGAAATCACACTTACGTAAATGTGTATATTAATTGGGTAAAAGAAAAAATTATACCTAATATTTATGTCAATAAAACTACAATTACAAGAGAATGAGTAAACACTAGAGGATGAAATATGTAATATTTTTATTTAGTTACAATATTTTTTGAAATATTATTTATAGAAGATCTTGATGAGGAGGATGAGGTTAAGTATAAATTTTAAATTTACATTTTAGCGCGTTTTTTTGGCGGGAATCTTAATGGTACTCGTATGAATAAATTGTATAATACATGTTTTATTTTAGTATATTATATATGTGAAAAATGGTTGTCACAATTACTTTGATAAAATTACTCAGGTATTTTGATTTTTACTCCAAAGACGTACTTCAGTATTTCCTTCCATGTTATTTTTTATATTGTGCTTTTAGACACAAAAGATTAACCATTTTTAATGTGTTCTATACTATAAAGGTTAAATGAAACATGCTAGTATCTTTTCCTATTTAGTCTGTGGATTTTTGTCTTAAAAAGTCAGTACTCAATAAAATATAAAATTAATAAGTAAATATATAATAATTAACATTTACATTTTACTTTTTTAATAAACCTAATTAAACTGTTCATATATATTAATATAAAGTTTTTTAATTAAAGTTAATAGTTTGTAAATATTTTTAACTTCATGTGATCAACAGACTTAATAGGGCTGATCTGCAAAAGGGGCGTCTATAAATTACGTCAGATGTTTAAGGGGGGACGGGGCGAGTCAAATCTCATCTAATTTTACGATGGAGACAGAGCGTGTCTCGGCAAATATCACGCAAAGTTTTTTTCTGATTGTAACAAAAAAATTCTATTTTGGTCAAGTTGAAGGAGCAGATGGTTTTACTGAAAGTCAAATCGACATGTTAGTTCCAATAGTCTCTCTAGAGACCGCGCAGGGGAGTTTTAAAAAATACCTCACGTAATTTATGGACGCCCCCAAAGGTAATATGATCTTCTTGCTTACTAGTAAAGAAAATTACAGCTAAATAGAACGTGTAGTACTTCCTTTTTTAAATATTTAACAATCTTCAATTTCATAAATAATGCGGGTAGATAGCTTATTAGAAATTGTCTATAGATTTATTGTAAATATTAAATTAGAGTTGTAAATACTACTATAGTATAAAAAATGTGATAAAAATTGTTTTCGTTTAACTGAATTGGCTTTCTGTGATTTTATTGACTAAATGTTTTTAAATTCGATGTTGTTTATAAACTGTTGTAAATTGATGTTTCATGGAAATTGTTCCAAAATCGAGATTATTTCAAAAAATAAATTTAAATATTTAGCTTAATTATTCTAGATGTACAAATATAGCTGTAATTTGTTATAATTTAAATGATTTGGATAATTATTAATTTTAATGTTTTTGATTAATCGCGTCAGTCCAAATTACCTGCTTAATAATTGCCAACTTGTTAATTGATTTTATTTAATTTTTTGGACCGACGCGACGTGATTTGTAAGTCATTTTAAAATAATCCATACTCAATATTGCAATATAAGTGCTTCCTTACCGTATTGTAGATTTTAATTCCTTTGAGATGAAATAAAAGAAATTTAGTGCACTCATACATTACACATTAATAACTTTTAAGTCTGTTTTCCTTTTTTACATCTGGTAAACCAGATGAGATATTATACGTCATTCATTTATTTGTTGTAAAAGTTTAATGCCACAGTGGGGTCTTGAGACTGAATAACAAACCCCCACATTACGAACTTACGCCAGAGGTTCTTCGTCACATTGGTGAGACTAGATTTTTACGACCGAAATTAATAATATAGAATCCAAATCCAAGTTTTTGTATGCAAAATTCAAATTTGGCATCTATTTTATTATAATCTAAGATTTTGACGAAGTTCAACAGTATATTTAGTAACTTATTGTTTCCGATTAAAATTTTAATTTAGGTCAAATTGTAATTTAAAAAACAAACGAAATAAAATAAAAATAGTTTTTCGGTGCAAAATATTTTATTTTGTACTTTGTTACATTTAACCTTACAAATAAGATCACAAGATTCGTGTAGAGACAAGAGGAACTTTGAAGAAAGATAAATTTTAATTTTTGGTACATTCCATGGCACCTTTAATACATACTAAATAAATGAAGCTTCATTTCATTAATCATGTGATTATTATTATACAGACATTTTTATTTTTTTATAAGTAGTAACTGTGAACTTGAGAGTTTAATATAGAATTTAGTTTACTTATTGTTTATCAGATGTAGTAAATAGTATTAAACTGAATCTAATCATACCAATCATTTATTTATGATATTTCTCAGATATGTAAAAATTGCTAAAACTTCAATACTTAAGAAATCAGATCATTGGACCTGGAAAGTGGAAATAAATATTTAATTGCAATATTTTGTTTTATTTAAAAAATCATCTTTCTAAAATAAAGTACCGATAATAAATGGTCGAAAACACGCTAATTGATATCAGAGTATTTATTTACAGAGATCAAGTATAATAAAAAGAGAGCTGAGATTCCTTAAATTTATTTGTGGGTCAATACATTTAAATTTCAATCATAAAAGTATTAAAACTACTTACATCTATGTAACTTACGAAACACCATGAATGACAATAGCTGACTTCTGTCTGGCTGTCTGTACAATCCAAACTATACTCAAGTTATTTTTATTCAATTAATTTTTGTACGAAGTAGAGTTTGAAGATGTTTTATATAAATTAACACATACATATGTATTCATTACATACAATTATTTAAAATTTAAAATAACTGAGTCCAAGTAACTCACAAATTTTCTAATGTTACATTTCAATTATGAATCATAGTTTCCACAATAATTAAAAATGAACAAATATTAGTGCTCTAAATAACACTACAAATCCATCAAGGGTTGATGGTTGATGATTCTAACACCATACTTTAAACGCTTGAGAAATATTTCTTTTTCTATATCGTAGAAAATCAAAATATTGAATTACATAACAATATTAATAATTTGTGCACTCCATACAGCATAAGGTCCGTATAACGACATAATAAATAAACGTTTTTACATGCAGTTTAAAATAAAATATGGAGTTGTAAGCTTTACACAATATACGCTATGTTTTGTTCTATTAAATTTATAATGTATCCTCAGAATCATTAGCTTGAGGATCGATGGTGACCGCTCGCTTCTCACCGTTGTCCATGGACATTACCATTTGGTAGGGCACTTTGATTTGTAGCGGCACTCGGAGCTTTGTATTTGAAGGAGCCTAAAAACAATTACTAAATTAATAAAATAATTCTATCCACATCCATGGTATTATTTAAAGAGAAGAGGTTTGTTTGTTAGTTGCGATTAGGCTCAGACTTCTGAACTGATTTAGAAAATTATTTCGCCGATCAAAAGCTACGTCCTTTCCATATAACCTAGGATATGTGGTGTTGCCACTTTTGTAGATTATTTCTGAGAGTACTGAACCAATTCTGATAATTCTTTCGCCGATAAGAAGCTACACTATTGGCGCGTGATTATAGGTGGTGCAGCGTTTCTATATTTTGAAATCAATAAGCCATAGGCATTTTGTTCCATTGCACCAATTTTAAAAATTATTTCTCTGGTGGGGGGGAGCCATAATATTTCTGAGAAACGAATTCGATGCAGTGTTGCCAATTTATTAATTATTAAATTGTTTTTTATTTAATTAATAAATTGTTCGTCGGGTTCGTTCGGTAAAGATGTTGTCCGACTTGAAAAAATTGATTGAATTTGGAGAAATTTAATATTTATTTACTTTACTTACATGTATAGTGATCTCAGGTTTGACCTCTTTAACAGGCACAACCTCAATAGGATAGAGGTCCGGTACATCCTTCTTTGGGGCCGGCTTACGCTTGAACTTGGCGTGCACAATCATGTGCTTTTGTAGATGATCTTTTCTGTAGAAACCTGAAACAACATTATTTTTTTAATCAATCCCACATTCCTCACGTTTACTACGTATGCAAATAAACACATTGCTACTCAAGGTATCACATGTGTTAATAAAAGTTCTTTTAAATTTTTTTTTGACGAAGTTGACTTTTTTTGTTTATTTTTTGATGTTTATTACTTAATCGAGTAAAACCGTGTGCCTAATTTCGTAGGACGTAGCCCAGGTTTTATCCCAAAAAGAACACTTTTCCTGCAGAATAATAATAAAATATGTACTGTTTTAAGCATCGGAATTATCGTCGAAGTTTAATAAGATTCCACGTTTTGCGCGAGTTTGTCAATAAATTGCGCGTAACGGTACACTGTTTATTATTTTGTTATTTCGATTGAATTGCAAACAGATAATGAACTGGAATCGGATCTTTATTACAAGCGTCAGTAGCTCGGTGGTTCAGGCGTTCGACGCATGATCGACACGTTCGATAGGTGGTGAGTTCAAATCCCAGTCACTGGACTGACGTGGCCCACTTCTAACACAAGTATTTATCTTAGTAGGAGGGGAGAATAGGAATACTATAAGTTTGTAATCCAAACTGCTAGTAATCTTTAAAAAAAAAGATCTCTAACAGAATATCGAATTGAACAGTTTCAAAATCAGTTTTAATTATTCTTTTCCTTACGTAACTAGTACACATTATAAGTAAATATTATGCATT
The DNA here is from genome assembly GCA_027564055.1 of Neptis clinioides. Lineage (NCBI taxonomy): Eukaryota > Metazoa > Arthropoda > Insecta > Lepidoptera > Nymphalidae > Neptis > Neptis clinioides. The sequence continues at coordinate 7,448 of JAOPUB010112793.1, forward strand.
CTATTAGTCACAGGTAATAAAAAATAATAATTTTTTCAACTGTATTATGCTTCTATACTATAACTACTACTCGTCACGCCCCGGCGTTACGTAAAATATTTTTATTTATCAAAAATATTTAATTTTCAACATATTGTTGCTTAATATAAATATTTAGTCCCTAATTATATTTTATTATTAGCCTGCAGAAACACTGGATGTTTGCGGGAGAGAAGTGGCAAATGTACAAAATTAGGTTATAAAGTATTATCTGAGGACCAAATTTTATTATGATTCGTTTAGCCGTTTTTGCGTGATAGAATAACAAACATCTAGACATTCAAACCTCTAAACTTTCACATTAGTAAGGTAATATGAAAAGTCCACTTCTATAACTACGAAAGTTTTTTGGAATGACGTTACTATACTACTCAATGGTTAACTTACCTTTTCCACAATCAGGGCAGAAGAAGGACTTGACGCCGGTGTGTATGTGCAGATGTATCTTGTAGTGATCTTTTCTCTTGAACGGCTTGTTGCAGAACTTGCACACGTACACCTTGCGCGGTGTCGGAATCAGAGCTTCGTTTATACTTTCATTTGGTTCTTCCACTACCACCTGAAGTGAAAAAAATTTATAACTACTTTCTAAACAACAAGAGTCTCTCTCTCTCTTAACACTACTAAATATAGCATAAGGGTTTTGACATAACGGACGGACAAACGGACTGACGGACAAGGTGTATCTGTGAGTTTTTAAAATACATCTTATGAATGATTGAATTTCAAAATTTACTTCTTATCTCGACTTTATTTTTTTAATTAAATTATTATTTAAATGTATTTTAAAAGCAACTTTAAAAGCCATAATTTTTAGTAATATTTTTATTTTACATTCTCCCTCGCTTCACTGAGGTGTATAATGTTTTCGCGGAACTAATCTTTTTTAAAAGTTACTCTCAATAACTTCAGATATCTCTACCAGTGATAATTCTGTTCAAATCGGCCCAGCTGTTTCAGAGATTAGCCGGAACAAACCGACAGACGGACAGAGATTAAAAAATTGGAAAAAATATTTGTTTTGGCATATGTATTGTAATCATCTAAACCCACTAAGTAAAAAGCGGTCATTTTATATATTATTTATATTATACAAACAGACAGAAGATGCATTTTATTCATGGTGGCGGAAATATTTTGATCTGTGGTATTATTCTTTGCGCCATCTAGTTGTGAATGGGAATTTACGGGAAAAGACCGGATATTCATAAGTGGGCAGGCTTTTGTTGTAATTTATGGAATATTCCATATTTGTTTAATTGTTTGTGGTTTATTATTGTTAATAATTTTAATATTATATTTTGGTAAACATTACATATTTTCTAATTGGATTTGAATATATAGGGTTTTGTTTCGATTGCAATATGTCAAGTTCCGTTTCAATGTATTTATATGTGATAACTTATTAATTTACTTAATACATATTGAACTGTCTAATATGATCAATAATTTACTTTTATAATAATTAACTTTAACATTATTTTACTTCTACTATTTTACATTTTATAATTTTTAAATATGAAAAGAAATTATAATTGTAAGAACAAGTAAAGTAAAATGTAATGAAATCGGTACCGAGGCTAGTTAAGGAATAAGTTTCGTCAGTATTCATTCCTTCTTTGAATTTCAAGCCGACAAGTTGTTCAATATAGAATATTAGAAGTTGCTGAAGTTTAATTTTAATCATGGATCTTGGAACAGTTACGGCCTCGCGCCGACATATACAATATATAATGATGGCTACTAATTAATTTCATCTGTATCACACTTACCTCAACAAATTCAATAGGATTATTTTCTTTCTTAGTATCTTGCTGATAGCTGCATTCTTCTTGGTTGTACGATTCGTTCTGTTCATATTCGTTTTGTTCATAATCGCCTTGGCTGAAATCCAGATTTTGGTTCGACCATGGACAGATGTGATGTTTAAAAGACCCGTTATCCCTGAAGCCTGAAACAAAAAAGATAAAACTTTATTTTATCATGATTATGGATTGTGTAATACAAAAAAAAATAAGAATTCTTCCTCTTTTTATAAATGCTCTGTAATATGGAACTCAACAAAGATATTTTTTTAGTAAAAGCTCTGTTTTTAGTAACATAGACTGTAGTTTCGATTGTAAATAATTAAGATCCTTACCTTCATTGCAAAGCGAACACCAGACACTATTCACCACAGTAGAAGACATCTTCGTATGTATATTGGAGTGCACTTTGAGATGTTGTTTTCTCTTGAACTTGCGATGGCAGATTGGACACTCATGTGGTCTTCGTTCTGGTACTATTTTCTTTCGTGGCTTCGGAACCGGTGGTGGATCATCCTGAAATATAACGCATACTAATTTAATCAACAATAAATACTAACGATCTAACCTTTGCGTAATGTTTCTCTAACATAATATGTTTTACATATAAATCTCTCCATATATAAAAATCCATTATTACGATATACGAAAATGAAATTTATTCTTAAAAAAACTAAATAATACACAAAATAGATACAATCAAAGTAATCTTTCATCTATATTAAAAACATGTTATTTAATTAGTATATCCATACATTACATTAAGTCCTGACCTTAAAACCGAAAATCAAAGAATAATACACAAAAATCGGACAAGTGTGAGTTGCGCATAAACTTAACTTTGCTGCTAATAAACAATGACATAGTTTGCGGTAGTTTACGAACCGCAAAAAATATTTTTGGTTTTATGTTTTTGAATAAAACAATCTCTGTGAATAAACTCATTAAAAAAATATAAACCAAGAATACAATTGAAATAATACATTTGTATTATAATATATCTTAAAAAATAACTATTCCATCTAGGGTGGTCCGTTATGTTGGATTTAATGACGTCACTAAAGGCCGAAACTAATAATCTCAATCCAAGATCTATAGATTGTGGGTAAAAAATAGAATCTAAACTCAAATTTGTACTTAAATAATTGAAATATCAATTTTTTTCTATTCTACTTTTTCTATTCTGTAATCTAAAATCATAGACAAACGAATCGATAATAGCTATTTTCTAGGAACAAATTTGAATTTAGAAATCATAATAAATAATAAATTAAGTTGCAAGATTTGTCCAGAACATACATACAAACATAAATAAAATAAGAAAAGTGGCATTAAAAATCTTGGACTTCTTTGCAGTCGAGCTGGTCCCAGGTCTTCATGGTGCATTCAGTAACCAACACACTGTCGCTCGAATGACTTATGATTTAAGTCATTCGAGCGACGGTGAGTGAGCAACTATTATCCAGGGTGTGGCAGCATGCTTCACTCTTGAAGATTAACTGGATTTGGTCTGATGCTTTGGATAAACCCGCGCAGCCACCCGAATGACTTTTATGAAAGCCATTCGAGCGGCTTCGCAAGTACCTACCACTACTAGCGTAGTCTATTATATATATATGTAACACAATTGCAATGTGTTGCTTTTAATTTACAAAGAGAAATGGTTTTATGTACAGACAGAAAGGTAGATGAATCTTAAGCAATATTATAAATTTGAATTTGTGTGTTTGTTACACAATCACGCATAAACGGAGGAATCAATTTCAATGGAATCTGGCATACTTAATACAAATACTTTATAACCTAGATTATTACGCCAGAGTCCTGAGGGATAATAATAAAATTTAATTATACACTACAAATTACACCTAAATCACAAATTAAAAAAAGTTTTACAAATAATAAACGATCCAACGCAACATTAACATACACTGTAAACAGAAGCCAAGCAGTGTCTGGGGCTAGAGACCCAAAAACAGCTTGAAAACGAACTCTAGCTTTTAATGTCTGTAAACTCTCGCATCAATTTTAAATCAAAATATTTTATTTCAAGTAGATTTTTTACAAAGTACTTTTGAAACGTCAAAATTGGTCCTTCAGTCAGTTCATCTGAAGCTAGGGCCAGTTCGGTGAGCAGTTTTCTGCTGAGAAGAACAGGCAAGAAACTCAACAGTCGCTCGCATCAAATCGCCATTGTTTACAAAAGTCTGATTTACAAAAGTGCAATCATTCAGCTGAGCATCAACGTCATGTTGATTCCGCGCTTTATCATCGTGCAAGTAATCCTGTACAGACTCACAGAGTAGTACGCTTTATGTATTACACACTTTTTAATGTGAATTTTAAATCTCTGAAGTGGCAAGTCTAATATATGCTGTGGATTCTTGTTATAGAAATAACAAACAGTCATATAAACAATCTCAGCAAACCCTGTATGATTGTAATTATTTTTATATCAATATTGGTAACACAAATCTGCAATTGTGTCACAAGCCCCAGGCTATTAGTCGACTTCCTGCCCTAATACCTAATGTACGTATCTACAGCTATACACATTTCGTTTTACTATTATTAGCTTTCAATATACAGACTTCTAGTTCAAATGTTTCAGTCAAGAGAAGTTTGTTTTTTTTAAATAAAAAAAATTCGTCTTCGAAATAAAAAGGTTTCTTCCGTCTTAAAACAGATGGTCTTAAGTTTTTTACTTAGTACTTTAAAACAAAATGGCGGAAAGTCGTAAAGTGCACCCATTTTGCTTAATATCTGTTTATTGCAGCTATAGCAACTATTTTTGTATATCGCTGAGTTAAAAACGTGCAGACATTATTAAAACCTCAAAGAATATCATCACAACCTTTTCGATAGCCCACTGCTGAGCCAGGTCTCCTCCAACAGAATGGGGAGGGGGTTATAGTCCACCACGCTGGCCCAGTGCGGGTTGGCAGACTTCACGCACCTTTAAGAACTTTAGGGAACTCTCCTGCATGCAGGTTACCTCACGATGTGTTCCTTCTCCGTTATAGCAAGTGATATTTAATTTCTTAAAAC
>JAOPUB010112904.1:0-12335 GCA_027564055.1 Neptis clinioides
ATTAAATTCAGCCTATGAAGGTTTCTTCTTTTCTTTAGAGGTACGAAACCTATATATCATACTAGCCGATCCGCGGGATTTCATTCGCGTAATGCTCCGCCCTATGGGTCGCAGCGTGATGTTTTATAGCTTTAAAGCCTTCGTCGATAAATGGATTATCCAAAACAAAAAGAATTTTTCAACTCAAACCAGTGTTTCCGGAGATTAGGGCGATCAAACAAACAAAAAAAATCTTTAGCTTATTTTTTAGTATAGATAAAAACTGTGTGTCTGTTAATCAATATAGAGTGCAATAGTTTTATTCGACTAATGACTTATTATTTGATACTTAACCTAAAATTCAGCTTTAGGTTACCTATAATGATGCTATTTACATAACAGAATACCTAATTAGTTAGTACTTTATCCAACGCTTTATTTATTAGGGATCTATATTATACAAATAGGTATGATTTCCCTTTGAATCGTAGTGATTAACCATGACGCTTACAAATGGTAGGCAGATGGACACTGGGTTAGATCAGGAATGACGTTATTGATGATTCGATGTGGTTATCGTTACATAAAAATATTTTATATATAAAACTGACCTTATTTCATCGTTTCGGAGTTTTAACATTTGGAAAAACGCTATCTAACAAATATAAAAACAACTTTTATCTCTCTATAGCCTCAATATTTTATTCATATTATTTTGACTTACAGTCTTTAAAAAATACAGAAACATTTTCAAATCAAACCTAATCTAAGGTTAAATAAAAAGCAAAGCAACCTCCAATGTCTGTTCGCTTTATATCTTTTAAACTATGCACCAAATTTTAATGCGGTTTTCACCAATAGATAGAGTGATTCAAGTGGAAGGTTTATATATACAATACATGCATATAATAGAAGAGAAAGGGTAATACATAGGTAACCGGGGCGAAACGGAACATCCAAATAAGCCTTTATTTCCCAGAATATGTGAAGCTTATTATGTCAATCACATTATCTAGTAATAACACGAATAATGAAAGCAATATAAAGTGTTTGTAAGAAAAATTATCTTTTCTAATAATATAAATAAGTTAAAAGTGAGTTTTTCCTATAGATTTATTGTTTACTAGTCGACCCGCTCCGGCTTCGCCCGGGTACAATTTACCACGTATACCCACAGCTGTCTAAACTTGAACTCGTGATTTAGTTGCTAATGTTTTTGTATGTCACGCATTCAGACTGTTCAAAAATAAATCATTTCATCTTCTCTTTATTTTAAAAACATCTCTTGATATTTTTATTAATAGATAGCTTTGTCAGGCGAAATTAGTTTTGCTCTTTTAAATAGAAACAGATAGTTATCCTGAGGTCATCGTCGTCCATACACATCCCTAGCAAAGGAGTCACATCTCGAATAACTAATTACAATGAAAAATATTATAGCATTACTGATTTCTAGGGACCTAACAATGGACTTTTAGTACTCCTAATCCAGAATTAACTCGTATAGTCTTAGATCATCAAATTTCCTTTGTCATGTCAGTCATGACAATTAATCAAAATGAGTCATGTTTTAACCTTATACATCGATAATAATATGCTTCCTTAATTCCTTAAAGTTGACAATAAATTAACTAGTTTTATAAGTAATAAATATATTTAAAATTCATTTACAGTATTATATTTATTATTGGTAAATGTTTAAATCTTTTTTTGTATATTCATAAAATCTACTCCTTAGCAAATAGTGCGTGTGTAATAAAACATGCTGCGTGCTGTATTTGCCGTAATGCATTTAGTAAGTTTATGTATTATTATAATTCTGCATGTATCAATGTTATAACCACTGGCGAATCTTAAATAAATAGATATATTTTGTCTATGTAAAAAAAAAATATGTTGTACTTTGTAAAGCAAAATCCAAAAATGTTTCAAATGGATTTAAAAGAATATAGCAAGAATAATTCTTTATATTTGTTAATTTGAGAATTGACATTAATATTGTGTAGATATTCTTTTGCAAAATAAATATGGAACAGGTTAGTATATACCTCGCTTAGTTATTACTTGTCTTAAATTTCGGAGTAAAATAGTCGTTACTGACCTCGATAACTCGGAGTACAGTATTCAATAACATCGTCTCAAGTTTAGTAAAGTAAATGTTACATACAGTTAGATATTCTTGGTATGAATATAATATTTCACAAAGTTGTTCATACGATTTTTGAATATTATGTTACAATGGAATATGGAAATGAAAAAATAGCGAAATACAATTAGTGTAATCTGAGCTTTATTTCAATGGCCGTGGCAATCAATCTTCTCTGGGGTCGTAAGAACGTGTACATAAATAAGAATTAAACTGAAAACCCACTCTTAACCAAGGTGGTACTGTCACCTGTAACCCAATTCTCAGCAGGGCAGCATCTACTACTCAGAAATGCTTTCCTTGCTCTTGAGTTAGTGAGTAGTAAACTTTTATGGGGCTAAGATGTTGACTGAACATCAGAGGGAATTGGTATCGAAAATGATTATTGTAAGACAATCAAATCAACTTACTAATTATCAAAAATAATAGACCCTGTTATTGGTAGAACCACGCCAATCATGTCCAGCACTTAGACATGCCATTTTTACCTCTAACCTAAACAGGATCCATCTAAGATATTATTAATATAACATTATAACATCTTATCGCGTTAATACCATTCAGAATTCCGTTGACGAGTGAGTCAATAGATAGATAAAATAGAAATCCTTTGAAAATAATATATATTGTCAGAAGAAACCTTTTATATCAGTGCTCTACTTAATTTAAGGCAACAAAAGACAATACACTAAATATAATTGTTAATAAGTGTAATTAATTTACAGAAAACGGTTACCAGATTAAGGAATAATTGTTTTCATTATCTACATAAATACAACAATAGGTACAATTAATTTTTTGGCAAGAATTACCGCTCAGTCTGATCCGTGTTTTCTTCATTATACGTGACACTGGCAGAATGCTTTGTGTATTAAATAGAATAAAAAAGAACCTTGAAAAAAAGTAATTTATGTTTAATTTATTAATAAAAAACTAGTAATCTCCTACAAAGTTATAAACTTTTCAAATCTCTAAGATATAATCATATTTTAAAAAATAAATCTATTCACTATGCTTCTCGTCCATGCTTAAGATTGTTATGATATGACGTATTAAATATAATTATTGATAATAATAATTATCAAATAATGAGAAAATTTAACTATTTTCTTGCTTGCTAAAATTGAAATTGACTTGAACTTCTCCATGATACTCCTAAATGGATTTAGTGAAAATGTAATTTTTATTTTATTTAAGATTATTAGTTTAAAAATTAAAAAAAAAAACACTAAATATTTTAAAGAAAAATTTATTATAGACAGCAAATATTTATAGGCGACAAACATATTTGTACTTTTAGAGATTATAAAGTAAGACAGAAGTATTTAGTATATTATTAAAATAATTATATATGTAAGAAGTAAGAAACAGTAAGAAGTAGATAACAGAAAGTAAACAGATCTAACAATAATATTTACAATAATCTTATAAAATAAACATTATTTAATTAGCACAAATATTACAACTCAGTATCCCGTACAGTGTTATTATTGATAAAAGTGAACTAATATAACAATAAAATATTACTGTATTTTTTAATTTTTTGTGATTTATCACTTATTCCAAGATACGTAAAAACAGGAAGAAATTAAAGGGTTATTTTAAAGTTTCACTCCAGTACAAGTTTGTCTTATAAATTCATCCCTTAATTTTTTCTTATACGAAAAAAAAATATTTTGTTGTAAATCATTAACAATATTAAATATTATACTTATGTGCACACAACCACTTATAAAAAATATTTAAAACTATACGTCTCACCATAGCATCGAAGAATTAATGATCTGATATATTTGAATTTAGTTTTGCATCAATATGATTGAAAACAGCATCCAATTTAGTGCAGTATTTTGCGTGATGAAGATACAAACAAAGATTAATTAGAGAATTTAAAAATAATTGTTTTGGATTTTTCAGGAACGTATAGAGAACCAGAAACAACTTTATGTAGGTAAAGGACAATATTTGGTAACCATAGGCTTAGCAGGGGGGATGAAGTAGGTCGTCCTACAATATTCTTAGCCTCCTTGACTGAAGTACTTTTTTCGCTTGCTACGCCTATGTTTTTGAATGTTTGGTTTAAAAAAAGACAACAGCATTTGGTTACCGGTGGGTATATTGCTATGATACTAATGGTCCCCTTGCACATGTAACCCTAATTTACTTAAAGAGAAGTAGACCAAGAGGAGCCATTATCAACGCCAAGGTGATGCCAATAGCTGATCCACCGTTGCAGGCGTCGGTGGTGCATGTTTCGCAGAATAGCTGGACTTCGTTGGGTCCGCTGACTGAACTGGCGCAGGTGTTGGAGTAATCGTCTGCGCGTTTCCAGGTGCAGCCTCGGGATACGATTAATTGGTTGCCAACTGAAAAAAAATAAATGTGACAACTTACAACATATACAATATAATTGGCATCGCAAAAAAACAAGTGTTGCTATTTTCTGGGATTAATTTGCTTTTTAAAAAGATTATTAGCAGTTTGGATTGCAAAATATTGTTTGTTCTCCCCGCCTACTAAGCTAAAGGAGTGGGCGACGTCAGTAGTCCGCTGACTGGGATTTGAGCTCACGACCTATCAATCGTGTCGATCATGAGTCCAACTCCTGAACCACTGAGTTACTGACGCTCAACTATTTTTTTTTAATTATTTCTGTTATAAAATATTAAAATTATAAATATAATATAATTTTGTATCTCTAAACTAAATGTTTTGACTACAACGCAATCATCTTGATGGTCATTTTTAAACGACCTTATATAAAAAAGGTAAGTACGAATGTAAATAGGAGTATGAGTAATGTACATAATGTAACGACAATCTTTCCTTATAACGAAGCGTAACCAGTGTAGGAGGTGATATAACCCACGTATGATATACTGTTTTGTAACGTTAACGTTACGATATTACAGTTTTTATGATCTGAAGCTATACATAAAAATTGCTGTGATCATTACTCGACTATTTTATATTTTTTATTATGTAGATTTTGTATGTAGACAGCACAAAAATCTATTATAGAAATTAATGTGGTAATTAGACATTTTAAGGTTTAATGATGAAGAAGACCGCCAAATGCGGTTTAAAATATAGTACTTTATTACTAAATCATACGTGAGTTTTAACGTATCATTAAACCTTAAAAATCACTAAAAAACAAAGTAGAATGTGCACATACTAATAATATAAAGTACGCTTGGATGAACAGATTTCAATGAAATTTGGAACACAAGTACTCTATTTGTTTTAACCTACATTTACACTTGGGCTACTTTTATGTCAAAAAAAGCAGAATTCCTGTGAAATAATCTTAAAATATGTTTACTGTAGTAATTGAATATCTTTATTTAGGAACAAATTATGTTGAAAATTAAATACGCGGTAAAATGCATCCAGTGTGAAGCCTGGGCGTTCGATTAGTATGTAGGTACTAAGTTAATTAGAAATGACCATACAAATTAAAATCATTACTGAATTCAGGCTTGTGAAACAAATATTTTTCTGAGAATCATCCACGTTTCCTTATTATTATTTTTTGCATAAATAAATCAACCTATCTATAAGCTCCAGATATTTCCTAGGAAGATTTTGGAGAGGCTAATACGGAAATAGTCCTTAACATAAAACTTGCTATATTAGGATTAATAAAGAAAAATATGATAAAATATTATTTTCGAAAATAAATTATCACTGTACTTATTTGAATGAATTTATATACATTTTTAATTTGAATGAATTTATATTCTTATTATCTTTGTTGTAATTTGGGATTTCTTATACATTTAAACCATTAACCTAATTTTTTAATGTAACTGTGGTTTAATGTTTTAAATTAGTCGATTATTTTAGTTATTATTTCAATAAAATTATTGTCCCGTTTTAGAATTATTTTGGTTGTAATTAATGTAAAACTCATAACAATTAATTATCTTGAAAACTTGTGTAATTCTAGATTTAAAAAAAAACAAATTTTAATATAAATCAAGTTTATGTTAAAGATCCTCAGAAAGTCAAGGTTAATGCGATAAAATCCTACGAGTACAAAATATTTTTCCCATATTTTAGCACTTTTGATGTGATAATTAGTGTGACGTAAATAACAAGAGTATACTTTAGTAGTAATACTGAATGATGAATGATTCTCACGGAAATCATTTTCCTCATAATTGTGTTATCCTTGACTCGAAAAACTGTAATTATATTTAAACTAGTCGATCCACTCTGGCTTCGTATGGGAGCAATTTACCACGAATATAATTAGATTTGTCAAAAAACATTTAATCTTTAATTTTCGGTTTCCTGAGCACCGATAAAACGACTTGTCAACAGGATCTCAGATCAAGAAGCGACAACCGTCTCACCTTACCGATAGCCCATACCAAATTTTATAGTAAGTATTTTACTGTAAAAGCTGCAAAATTATGGAATTCCCTTCCCCGCGGCATACGTCTCTCCGATTCCATATTTATATTCAAAAGTCGTCTGTCGAAGCACTATTTAGCGAGTCAACAATAATTAATTATCACAATATTCTATTCTTGTAGGTGAATGTATCACTCATTCTGATTAACAATGTAAGCATATGGTTTTTAATATTGCTATTTTAAGCGAAGCGAAGGCGGGTCGGCTAGTTACAAATTTGGATTGTAAATATTTATTTTCATTGTAAATATCATTTAAAACGTGCTAGAGGCTTGTGCTTCAGAATTCAGATAAGGCAGGCGATAACTTTGCCGATACCATATCAAAACTAAACAGCGGTTACCCTAAACGTTATCTCGGAAAGCTCTGGTGATATTTTTATATAGAATATTTTATTTCGGAAACAGATTTCTATAGTCATATTTTATTTAGTTAGAGGTAATATCATCGTTATAATACAAAATTACAGAACATGTTGACGTGTTGTATCAATAAACTAACTAAAACCGCAATTATAAAATTTACGAATAATTATTACTTTTCACACATTAAACATATAATTTGTTATATAAAAATGTAGAGGCTACTACAATATTATCCTTTTAAGACGTGATTATTTTTGAAAAAAAACGAAATCGTTTTCAATCTGAAACATTATTCATCGGGCATGGCCAGTTTACCACACGAATATGGCCTGTCTTTAGACAGTATAAAGCAACTAGAACTATAAAACCATACACGATTGTAACCATAAAAGGAATACCTATAAAAGTCAAGAAAGTTTTCAAAGTATAGACTATAGACGGTTTAAGCCACAGTTTCTTATTTATTTGTCTAAAAAAATAAAATGGAGAGGTAATAATCAAGATAAATGAATACTACTAATAAACTACAACGATTATTTACCGCGTTACCTATACACGAAATTTGTAACAAAAATGAGAGGTGATCGCCTCACAATCTTTTCTTACTTTTCTTCCCAAATTGCTTGATTAATAAATAGTGCATATGTACAATTTTCTATTCTCCGTTTTTTTTTCTCCGTGGTTACATGTTTAGAGAAAGTTATAAACACTATTATGTTATAGGTTATAGAATAAATCTATGTTAAAGTATATCCTGTTTGTATATTTGTGAACAATATTTATGTTATTTGTATTCGCGTGGGGTGCAAACTGCTCTATCACTATCGCGTAAGGTCAGACCTATAAGGAAGGGCAAAACATAGAAAATAATATTCATTATTAATATCATCAGATGGTTCTTGGAAACATTAAATAAAATAAATAAGTAATAGATAATATTCAATAACATAAACCATCTAATTCGTACATTAAAAAATTAAGGTACGTAGCAGTCTATATTCGTATTCGTACCACAAAGTAGCGGTTGACAGTAATTTCGTATAATACCCAAAATAAAGCTCTGCAGCCAACCATATTAATACCTCACAGGGCACAGACCTTTTCTTCTAATATGGATGTGACAGGTAAAGTGTCGGGCTGTTCGTCTGTATGTATATTTTGTTATTTTTACACTACCCAACCTTCTCTATATTATAACGTTGAATTTACTTTCCACTTGGGATAATGCTTATCGAGAATTGTTAAGAATCAATGAATGTATATAATTTATGTTAATGGTTTATAAGAGGAAAACGTGCTGATGACTTATCTGGTGCTAAGTGGCCACCGTCCCCAGGGAGGAGGGAAGGGGAATGAAGAGGACAATGCTATGGTTTCGGTGGATCCTGAGTGTGCTCTCAGAATCCATCAAAACCGTAACATCAACGGGATTGGAAGGGGAAGGATAAGTCTGGCTCACATGCGGCTGGACCGGAACATGTTAGAGACACTTTGCGGCCGTATATGGTGGAAATACGGCTATTTGCTTAATAATAATAATTATTAAGCAAATATTTATTTAAATACATTTTTAACCTCACACTGCCCTAAGTCTGACGTACCATGTTTTCGCTTTTAGGTAGAAAATAATTTCCAAAATTTGATTTAAAAAAAAAATGATTTTAATAAAGACTAGCCGACCCGCGCGACTTCATCCGCATGGCTCTTCATTCCTATGGGTCGCAGTGTAATGTTATATAGACTATATCCTTTCTCGTCAAATGAACTATACAACACAAACAAAAATTTTCTAGTAGTTTCTGAGATTAGCGCGTTCAAACAAAGAAACAAACAACCTGTTTAAAATATTATTTAAGTTTACATTATAAAAGTGATTTTTTTTGTGTTTTTCAGTTGTGTGTGTGTGTGTTTAGTGTTTATCAATATTTGTGTAATGTATCAAAACTTAATCGGTTAATTTTTTTTTTATTTTATTATAATTACTTTAAGAAATAGGATCCTTTTGTCCCAGAAAAAATTAGAGTAACTGTAGGATAATATGCTATCCTACAGGTACTAGACCTGAATATTTTAATGAGTCAACAATATGTAGAAAATGTTTTCCTTATAAACGGATATTCCTTTAGAACAAAAAATTTGAAGTATCAAAGTATTTACTATTTTTATAAGTATAATAGAGATCTACTAGTAACAGAATATAAAAAAAAATAAAACCCTTCCCGCATATAAAACAGTTAATTTTCTAGTTTTTAGAGGAGTAAAAATAGCATTTTTTGCAAGAAACTTGTTATTATACCCCAGTTCGAAAGTTACAGTTTTTACGCAAATTGACTGCCAACGCGGATGCATCGTGAATTCTGTTCTAAAACTTTTTCTTTGAAGGAGAAGTTCGTTCATATTCATCCCGGAAATATGAGTCGGGTATCTGGTAAATGTAAAAATGTTACTATTGTGACCTATTTTTTTAGTTATTCGAGATTTCGGCGGCTTTTTCAAGGAAATATTTGGTAAGAACACTGACATGTACTCTTGTAAGCGCCGGAATGTTTTAAGTTAACAACAATATAAAAATAAAATAAAATAGAAATAGCATTTATTTCCACTACAATAAAATATTTCCAAGAGCACGTATTTATAGTAATGTTGACTGTTTGGTAGTTGTCGCCTCCGTGGCGTAGGCCTCTCCTAACCCTTTCCATACTGTCTTTCTCGTGCCTTTCTAATCAAATCGGATCTACATCTATAACTAAAAATATCCCTCCATCTGTTCCATGGTCTTTCCTTCCTGCTTTTTTATCCCTCGGTACCCACTTAGTTAGCTATTTTGTCCATTTATTAGTAATTATCCTACTAACATGTACTACCCAGTGCTATTTGAGAAAACGAATTCTTTTCCGTAGATCTATTTGTTTTGTTTCTTCCTTATGTTGTCGTTACTAATTTTATCTCACAGTTTTATTCCAAGTAAACTCCTTTCCATTTTACTTTGACAGACTGCAATTTTTTCCTCGTCCTCTTTTCTCAATGACCACTTTGGCAGCCATATGTCAAGCATCTACCGTGCTTGTTGTTACTTCGTAAACTCCTTCTCTTCCATGCTAATGTGATTCTTCGTTGAATATCTTTTTGAGTATTGTTTTCGAAAGATACCAACTATCCCAGATAGACGTATTCTTTTACGTACTCTATTTTCTCTTCTGCTACTTTAATCACTTGGTCGGTCGGACGGTGGTTGGTTTCACCGTTGGTCAATATCTTGGTTTTCGTTGTATTTAATGTCAAACCAACTTGTTTGCTTTCTATTGACAATTCCCTTACCATGCCTTCTAGATCTTGTGCATTTTCAGCAAAAACTACAATGTTATCCGCAAACGCAAATACTTATTGAATGAAATATTTGGTAAGAAACTCGCGAAATATCTGACGTATCAAGTATGAAATGTACTGTATCACATAATATACTGGGATTGTATGGAGCTTGAAGACCAGGGGCAGGTTCAAAAAGGCTCAAATGACCGTTAAAAATTATACACATATACATCACTGAAGGTGAACATTATATCCAGGACCATTAGTCAATCAAGCTTTGATAAATCTGATTAAATCTTTTAAATTTTAGATTTGACGGGATTTGCAGTATAAAACCTGATATTATATACGGGCTCCTGACAGACAAATCCTGAAAAAGTTCAGAATGTTTTTAAGAAACTTTCGTAGAAGTGAAATATTCCCTTTCTATGATGTCAGTGAAATTTTATCACAATTTCTAAGTAAGACAGACTAACAAACATCTATCCTATTATCCTCACACATGATATAGTCTATCCAGTAAAGGGACGCCTATGACCTTAAAGCCAAGAGGCAAAAGGTTGACATATTGAATGAAATAAGCTCAGCAATAAAAATGAGGAAACACTGTCAACCTTTCCTGTATATTCAGTGTTGCCTCACACAATGCTGTAATATTTTTTATGTTTTACCTTATTATTCATACTGTATCTCTACTTTTTTAAAATCTATATTATCCTCTTCACTGTTTCAGAGTCAGATTAGTTTCAGATGACAATTCAGTCAATATAAAGTACAGAATAAGATTCTTATATAAATTAACTTTCGGTATATTTTTAGGAGAGAAATGAGTAAAAAAGCTATATTTTCTTTTCCACATATATAATTGTGTATTTTTTCAGTTTTTTGTAAAGCATAAACAATCGATTTTTTTTTAAGGGTTAAGCTATACATTTTTGTTCTGGGTTTTGGTTAAAAATACGATAATTTCATAAGTCTTGATTTTTTTTCAGATTTAATTTAAATATTCTGATATAAACTAGTTTTCTATAGAAACGAGTGATACAAAAAAGTGATTTTTGATCACAAAGATAATATTTTCAAAATTACCATAATGATACAAAATAACATATTTCAGTTTCAAGCAATTCTCTATAAATACTTGTAATATTGCAATCATTAAAAAAAAAACAATCGAATCTAAAAAAACCTTTAAGTAGATAAATCTATATCTATACTAATATTATAAAGCTGAAGAGTTTGTTTGTTTGAACGCGCTAATCTCAGGAACTACTGGTACGATTTGAAAAATTCTTTCTGTGTTGGATAGTCCATATATCGAGGAAGGCTATAGGCTATAAAACATCACGCTATGACCCATAGAAGCCGAGCATCACACGAAAGAAGTCGCGCGGTTCGGCTAGTATAAATACAAAAAATAATTTGAGAAATCGGTCTAGCCATTTACGCGTGATGCCGTGACCAAAGAAAATATGGATTTTGTGTATGTATATGTACATATATATAAAATTATTAATCGTTACATAACTGTATGTATATCCAGCTTTCTAAATATGTAATATTTTGATATTCTGCTTAATAATCTCAATAATACGAGGATCCAATCAAAGCGTAGCGGAAGCCATCACGCGTATTACCCACCCCAACAGTATCAGTTGCTATCCCACTAATTAACCTTCCATTTGAAAGGGAAGAGATCTTTCAAAGGACTATACACTACACGGTATACACCTGTGTCCAGACTTTCATCCCTATTAATTACGTATTCAAAATATCAGTTTCATTTTGTGTTTGGATTTATCAATATTTTGCATAATACAACTTTGATATTTGGTTGTACGATTACCTTAAAAAGTGGAATAATCTTTAGGATACATTTTATCCCAAAAAAAGCAGTGATTTTTTGTGGGGAAAAAATGGAACACTGGTTTAAAAAAAACTTGAAGCTGAATGTTGACTATGGACTAAGTCACGCGGTTCGACTTGTACGTAATATAATTTTAAGATTAAAAAATAAAAATTTATTTGAACCCTCAGCGATGCGAGACACTATTTTGAATGACTACACCATATACGAGATAAAGAGCATGGGATAACATTTTTTTGTGCTTCAG
>JAOPUB010113011.1:0-12333 GCA_027564055.1 Neptis clinioides
TCACCCATAGACATCTCACATACAAGACAGACACTTGTCAAGATAAGTGGCATGATGCCTGGCTATGCGTTTATACCTTGAAGGAGGCAGAAAGTGAAATGAAGAGAAGAATGCTACGGTATACTGTTTACCAGTACTATAACATCAATGGGATGGGAAGGCTAAGTCTGGACCACATGCGGCTCGACCGCAACATATTAGAAGAATTTTGCGGCCAGATTTGCATGGTGGTGGATGCAAGCCAGTCGAGGAACAGATCCCCTACTACCAAAGGGTCTATGTTTTTTTAGGTCATCTATTTTTCTGTCATCGATGAAAGTGTGCAGCGAGGTATTGCTTCCTTTGACATTGTCTGAGCAAGGCTAGGTGAAGATCTTTGAATAGAAATACAGCCCTTTTAGATTTAGATTGTCTACTGCATCTAATTCTGCATTTAATTCACTATAAAAAAACAATAAAGATCTGTATCATGGCAGATAGTTCCAAAATAAAATTCTTTTACTCCGTATCTACCTTTATAATATGATCTCTTCTTAATTTCTACAATATTATTAGTTGTAAAACGCTTTCGCTTATAAATTGTACAACATACGGTTAGTTAAGCATCGATCGAGCTCTTGATAATGAGCTAATGTCGAACTAGTGTTAACAATAGGTGTTTTTATAGGTAAGAGGTAAATTATAACGTTACTGCAATTGCTTTTGTCTTTGAAAGCGAGATGTAGATTAAGAATATGACTTATGTTCTTGTGGATTATTTTATTCGAGAATAGCATTTTTTCTGTCTTGGACCTTTGGTCTATTCTTTTTACTCGTAGGAATTGCAATGAAATAGATAGTGAAAATGTTTAAGGAGTAGTTAATACAGAAACTAAGTTTGGGAGATTATTAATGAAAGGAATATTGGATCAATAAGACATTTATCTCAATATAAACAACAAAAATATATCAAACTAGGTAAGCGTGAGTCGGATTAAGGTATTTACACAAAAATAGTTTAACTTAAAAATAAAAATGGATTTGATTAGATAAGTTTGATTTCCTCAGATAACGTAACCGTATTTAGAATAATAGGTGTTTGCTAGATATGTACATCAAAATATAAACATGTTTGCGTATTGATACTCGTGTCATCGAAAGTGTTGATCGATATGTCAATAAGGACAGTGCTATCAGAAGTAACTAAAAGGATGTTTGATTGTACAAATACTCAATCATTTATTAATTTATATATAGCGTGTAATGAAATTGGAAAATTTGAAGTGTTACTATGCCTTAGATTAGAAAATGCTGATCTGATGCATAAACTGTACGGCATCTGCGCTGTTTCTGAACCTAAACCTGACCTAAAGATAACGTCAACAATAATAAAAAGTAAAGTAATCATTTTTTTGAGACAAATACAACAGGATATATAAGGATTTGGCAACGAACACTTAATACAATATAACCCAAATGTAAATAGACCTATTAACCACAGAAGAGTATAAGTAGTTACAACGATATGACAAAAATCGTTTTAGATGATGAAAAACACATCTGAATGGACACTAAAAATTCAAAATTTAAAGTAATAGATGAGAGCAGTCACATAATCCACTAGTATAATACACTAATTACGTCAATAGCCATTGAAATAAACGACGCAGCGAATACGTCGTAGAATTGATAAGGCGAGTTGTTCAAACCAAAATATCCACGTGTTTACCATTTCTTGATTACGACATCTCATTAGTTTCTTGATACTTAACTTGCTCTTTATTATGTTACTAGCAATCTGCCCTCACTGCGCTTCGTTATACATGACAATGTCTCTGGATGCGTAGAATATGGAACAGTGGTTGATAAATGATTAACTACTAGTCCAATATTCGATTGACTCAAGTCCTACTGCAAATATAACGCGGTAATAACTTCCAAAAATGAAGAATTGTTTAGAACATGAAACCTAAGTATAATAATGTTTTCGATGATATTAAGGGCAATTGAGTTATTACTTATCTTTTAATTGATTAAACGTTTAAAGTTATATTATCAGCCAAGGACAAGAGAGAGTAATGACATATTAATAATAAAAATGTTGTTGAAGACAAACATAAAAAATGATCAATTTCGATTTTACTGGTAGATACATCTAGATCTGATAATTTAGACCTACTGAATATTTAAATTGTTATGGTCTAGCTAATGATCAGTTTGCTTAGCCAGTGGTAGATATATAAAGCGATGTTTGAAAGAAAGTCGGTAACATTAACTAGTATTATAATATACTATCAAGGGTTCTCGACCTCTTGTAGGGTTAGGGCTATTTACAGATAAGGTACGACAACGTATTGTTAGATAAGTGCACGACCACACAGATACTCGTATAATTATCGCAAAATTATTATTGCTTTCTACAAGAGATGATTTTAATTGAATTTTAGAAAGTAAAACCTTTAGCTTTCATTTAGTTAAAGAAATTGTTGAAATTCTAAGATGTAATAAAAAAATATTGCCATTTTAGTGCAATTGTAAGTAAATTGAACATAAAATACAAACATGCAAATCTATTGATTCAAATAGACATAAGGTACCAGTAGGTAGTTGTTGCATCGAGAATTGTAGAACTTTTTGATTCCCAATCCAAGGATAATAAATTCAAGTTTTGGCACGCTCCAGCTAGTCTTATAGACGTGTTCGTGCGACTGTAACATATCGCCCAATTCTTTATACAGATAACGAAAAAGACATTCTACCAGTCTGTTTTAAGCTTAATGTATCTACTATCTATGGTGTTAAATAATTGTTTTCAGGGACATTACATTTCTCATAATATATAGACAAATATTCTTTACCGATCAATCAATGACAGTGACATTTCAAACGTTCTTTATTTGGATTAGAATGTTTTTAGGAGATGAGGATAGTCATGTCAAAATAACCTGATAAGTAAAGTGACAATTTAAATATTTCAAATTTTTCCTGATTGGATCTATAGTGGATATCATTAAGACAGAAGTGAATGAAGAATTGAAAAAACATGAACATCAGAATGATAATGTAGTCTAAAATCAAATGAAAAACAATGTCCTAGGAACTGAAATAAACATTATTGGAGAATTGAATCTAAAAGACATAAAAACGTAAATTGTGCGCGCAGCTCATGCAACAGTGTAAGTAGTAGATCTATCATAACAATCGTGTAGTTACATCACCAGTCTACACGTGCTCTCCACTTATTAATAAACAAACCACGTAAATTATATTATGGGGTTAGAGGAAAAATTGAGTATAATAATAATGAAATTGAATTTTGAAATTAATATAGTAAAGTTCCAAATTTTGATGACTATTTTACAACAAAATTAGTTCTACGAAGTACCAAGGCAGTAATTAAATAATAAGAATTTTGAAATTTCTTTTGCATCTCTTGATGAAAAAAATTGACAATGACCACTACTAAATTCGGATTTAGCTACAATTATATCGAAGCGAGAAAAGGCTAAACTAACTATAATAGTTTTGTTTACCGACTATTTAAGATCTGGCTGCGTTTACAAAGATTTCCTACATCGATACACGTTTTGGCGTCCATACGTCTGTCCCAGTAGGGTTCTGATCTCACGCCAACTAACTGTAAACACACATTAAGATTATCCTCCAACCAACATAGATCAAATCTAAACCTGATTTAAAGGAAGCACTTAGGTTTTAAAGCTTTTGACCCCATACGTTGAAAGCAGAATTAGAATTTTTTTTTAATGTATTTTACATCCTGTTATGAATATATATGTAAACATAAACATAAATTAATACTTTTTATCTATCTTCAAACTTATATTTAGGATTATGACTGTTATTTAAAGTGGCGGTGGATAAGAATGACCACTCTGAAGATTATCTTCAAACCCTTAATTGCAGAATCGCGTAAATTTAAATTAATCAATGAATTCTAAAAGTCCTAATTTAAACAAATTGCCCAAAACTAGGATAAGTAACAATAGAAGTTTTAATTTCCTTTACGCAATAGACAGTTCAATATATTTTATTATATTGAATTCATAATTTGAACGCAATGACCTACTGTCCCAAATAAAATGACTGATTTTAATAAATTTACATTGAATGATGCAGGAACAAGTATTTTCAGAATGCATGTAAGTGACTCATTGTTTATTAAATTTTCATATTTAGTATTGACCCTCTATAGAAAAAAGGCCGTATAGTCTTTAACATTTACTGTTAGCGTCATTTAGCTTTGTATCTTTATGGTTAAAACTAGTAGTGAGCGAGATGAAATAAACACAACGTTTGTAGTATTAGTGTCCATTACAGAATAATAATTTACTTTAAATATAGTTTTATTTAATATCCTTAGAAAGTACATGAATGCAGAAATAGAATGGACGGCACGTGTATTCGTAATGCTACGCAAATTGTTATTGCGTCGGATTGTAAGGTTTGCGCTGATGTATCACTGACAAGACTAAGTGAACATTTTGATGATCTGATGGTCTACTTACCTTCTGCTGATGCTGAATTTCACTGATTAAATCAATTGTAGAAATAAGTTTCTTAAAGGCTACTTAGGTGTTAATAAAGATATATATCTCAAATTAAAACGGAATTAAAAGTAACCTTTCACTCTCCAAATGCTGAGTGAAACATAATCAAGCTACTAATAATACATACACATTTATTATAATATTGGAGTCCATGGAAGATTTTTTAAATCAATCTTTTCGGCATGCGAAGACGAGTTAAATAATATATTTAATAGCATCAAATGAGGTAAAGTGAGTCCGTAATCTAATGCAATATTGCTATCATTATGTCACTATAAATGACGCAAGAGCACGACACGAGTTCGGAAATCATGCCAAATACGCGTATCAATATATTACTACAATTTAGGCACATGAAAATATTTTTATTACTAGCTATTTTTAAAATACTATAGTCGTACTAGAACTTCATGAAATAAACTCTGAAGATGATATAGATCTACATGATTCTAATATTAATGTAGATAACTATAAAGAAAAAAGAAAAAAAATGAATATACGTTCAAATGCCATATTTTATATTCTTCCAAGACATAATGACATCATATACCAAGGCATGGGAACAAAAAAAGCCGCAACTACTACAGTAATTTTCCGTGCATCGGAGTTAATTCTAGTGCCACGCACTATATTTGTGCTAACGGGGCTGTATATATTGCATCTCCGTATGGGAACCGACGAGTATTTATTGCTTTGGTTTAAGTTACACCAAGGGTTTTGAATTGTTTATTGTTACTTCCTTTGCGATTTATATGAGAAGTCTGCAGACTTATTAAAATCTTACTAACAAACAAATCTCTATCTGTATCTCTACGATAATCAAGGTATTGAATTTAAATTTAAATATATCTTATATCGGTAGTGTTAATGAGCTTATTTAAATAAGTGTATACATAAACTGGAATGATCCCATAAAAGCAACACAATTTCTCTAAAAAACCATTACGGCGGCTAACGCGGTGCGTAATTATTCTCCTTAGTTTATATTGTCCCAATTATAGGACATTAACATTTCAGCATGGTGGGTTACGGATTTAATTGCATCCTATATGGCACAGCTATTCGCTATTCGATTCTCATTTGAGTTCACGGTCAGAAAGCCATTACAGTGATCACACCAGCGTTGTCACAAACGACGAAACACATGGGCATATAATTATAAACACATTAGGGTAACCTTACCGTATCAAGAATTCTTTCACCGCTTCGTAAATCTACTTTAACCTATAAATGAATTTTGTGTATTATACCTACTTCAATGAACGTAAAATAAAGGCTTTTTAAATTTATTCACCCACAGAAAGTACTTACATTTAAAAATAATCAAGTATCAAATCTTGAGATAATATCTTTAAAATGGACAGATCGATATATGAACCTTGAGTTTATACAATTACTTAACAATTTTCAAATTGAAAAATTAGATAAAGGTCATAATAAATAAGCTATAGCTAAATTGAAGGCTGACTCAAATCTATAATAGACTATAATAGGGGATATAATACGGCATATACCAAAGAAACAGGCCGGCTAGCAAAGCAATTACGGTAATGACGACATTACAGAAAGGGCATGCATTGATGATTCATCATTAGACACGGATATAGTAAGTACTTAACGAGATCAAAAAGGTGAGAACGAACCAATTATCTCTTGAAATGACTAAATTATATCTCTATTTAACTTTCAATTAATTCTTAATTCGAACAGTCCATGGCTGTCTTTGTAAGAACTTTTGGTATACGATCAAAGACGTTAACTTTAGTACGCCGCTCGAATAGAGACCTTTTCTTTTAAGGCGTCAAAACTTTCCGTAAAGCTGGTGTTTTCGGGAAATGAGTCGCATTACCGAGTCAATAGATTCCGACATAAACTGAAGTGGAGTCGCTATCTCATTCAACCTTTTTGCTTAAGAATTGGGTACCCTTAATTTAAACAATTTGCAACGATGTCAGTATTATACTGATTACATGACTAAAATTTTAATATAAAATATAACAATTTATCTAACGCATGACCTTTGTATTAAAATAATAACATGTTTATTGAAAAAGTAGTAGATAAAAAGAACAACCAGTTATTGGATCTAAAACATATTGTTAAATCTTATATTTTTCGATAAAAATATCCCTGATATAGAAGACGCAGGCAAAATCCAAAGCAGCAAGCAATATATTTAGTATGCACCGTAAAGTCTCTTAGATAAGTTTGTGGACCCTAGAGGAATTCTCCATTCCGTGACACCACTGTCTAACATACCAGATGCAGCCAATCAATAAGTTTGTCCAAAACGGACGCAGATGCAATTCAAACGTGAGCCCGCACCACTTTGTTACGAATCGAACTTTTTATAGCCGAACAACAAAGTGGTCGAGTTTTCGACGCTGTAAATGTTAAATTTATAGCCCGTTCGCTTAATAAAAACTACGTACGGGCTCGTAATATCGAGTCAAGTATGAAACACGTCTGTAATAATAGAAATTACTGCTAAATTATAAGACGTTTTATGGCCCTTCGTTTAAGATCTGTTAAGATTAGATCGTAAATTTTTAAATGAAGTGTTCATATTTTGTGTTTCACAACTCGTAGATCCATATGACTAGACGTTGTCTGACGCACTGAAGATAGTAAAAACCGATCGTCTATAAAAAGTATAGGAAACATTACACATTGAATAACCTGTTTGTAATTTATTCGATCTAGTACGCTTCGTGATTGTCGTCTAGTAGCTGTTTGACATCTATTAATGCAGTAGATACATGGCACATAGTAGCAATATGTTATTGTTGTCTTTAATTTAATATACATATAAATACTGCTGTATAAAACAGTATTAACTTAGTACACAGTATTTGAGTCTGTCAGTTTAAGCGTTACGCTTACAAGATCATACACCTAAGCTAATTATGCATTGCAAAAGGTTTCTTTTATAAAAGCGCTGAAGCGTGTACATTTGCGTTCTAATTGCCATGTTTAACTCTAGCTATCGTATACAACTCCATCTCTATAATGATAAATCTATTATATTTAATTTCTATAATAATATTATAATTAGTAACTGTTATTATAACTTCAAACTTATCTTCAATAAAATCAAGAACATGGATATTATTACTATTTTCAAAATCAACATCAGATAACACTAAAATGTGTTTTAAATTCAAAGTTTAATGAAACCTGTCACAAGGCACTACCTATTCTATTATACAAAAGTATGGACTTGCTTTTACAGACAGAGACACTGTTTGCGGACGTTCCCAGAGGACTTGACGACAAATATCAGTGGTGTAATACTGTAGAACTTCTGAATTGTAACTTAGTCTGAATGTTTCGCTTACTTCTATTGTTGCAATACGCTATCATGCTATCAAGTATACTTTATTTCCTTTTAAATCAAACTTGTTCTTCTTTATAATAGATTTCTATAAAGGCTTTCATATCAACATCTATTATAACGATAGGAAGGGCACATAAATAAAGTTAATAAAAGCAGAGGTAAACTTGATTCTAAAAAAGGCTTAGATGAAGTACTTATATATAAGAAATCGAAATAAATCTGGCAATACACAGAATTTATCAATATCAATGAAATATGTTATACAAGTAGTCATTTATAAGGAGATCAATAGATATAAATCAGATGAACATAATATAAAACTCTATTGTATTCGATTTGGCAAATGAAATAGTGAAAAGTTCGAAGTGCGCAGCGTCAAGCGAAAGAGTTTTATTGATATGATCTCTGACTTCTATTATCCTTTGACGACCGTCTGGCGCAATGGTCACTTCTTGCTTTCTACATTTGGGATTGTGAGTTCGATTCTCTCATGTTTTAAAGTATTTGGATCATTAAACATTATTTGAAAGATAAATAATCAAGTTACTAAGTTTATTCGACATAAATCTGCTATTTTATTTGGATTTTCATCAATAGACGTGTTCACAATGAAGTAGTTCAAGCTAGGCAGTAAAGCTAGCAAATCTTTGATGGTCTGCGATAAAAATTTGCATTATAATACCCTTTCAACCGGGTGGTAGTCTATTTGCAAATTTATCTTCCATTGAAAGGGGGATCTAAAAAGTTTCAATGAAAACTGTCGCGACGCCATATTTTGCTTGGCTTTCTTCATAAATCGCATAATCTACATATCCGTGTTCGCTGTACAGGAATTTGACATCATCTTTTTTTAAACCAGCCCCGTTTCGAAGCCATTTCTCAACGTGAACTGGAATTTTCAAGTTTAAAAATATTGCGGATCGCAAACCGAATGACTGAAATGAGTTCAAAGTCATTCACCTATCACTAGACGTACCTACTGAAATAAATGAGTCTACAAATATTTTAATTTATTACAAATTTGGCGTAAAAATGAATGCTATTGTAGTTTAAGTGTTTGTGGAGTTAGTCATGCCTATAATTAAGCTTACAGTGATGTTCACAAAAGATAAATTATAATATCTCTGTTAAATTAAAATTTACTCAAAATTCATCTTCGAAAAATCTACATAAGTAGTTGATATTTAAATTAAAAGGTTCAATATATTGTTTAAAATGTCAAACGTTGTTTTCTTTTAATATAATGATTTATTAATTAACCCAATTACTATTTCAGTTAAACTTTTATCAAACAATTAAAAGAGCAATTAATATCTTCTTTTTTTTTCAGGTGAGGAGTTTGTTTGTTTAAAAAAATTCATTAGAATTGGATAGCCAATTTATCGAGGAACACTTTAGGCTATGTATCATTACGCTGCGATCCATAGGAACGGAGCAATAATATAAATAATAGAGAATGTAAAAACGAGGAAAATTAATTTCATTTGCATACGCTGCATTTAGAATTTTATTTTTGGTGCCTACACTTTACTCTGTCTCTTTTCTTCTTTCTCTTATGAGATGCAGACGAGGTAGCGCTGATCGGCTAGTCGTTAATAAATCTTCAAGAACTTTTAAATAGATTGTCCATGAAGTAAATCGGTATCACAATTAATCTTCTGCTAAAAACAAGAATCTTTATCACCAACACGATCTAATGTATTCAGAATGACATTTTTAAAAGTATTATAAATCAATGTAATATATTAAAAAATCGAAAAGTGCATCTTATGATTTTATCTGCATATGACCGGAATTAAACCGGTTTCGTTATATTGATTTAATAGCTACGTCAATTTGATGAAGGTGACACTATGCTGCAAATTATATTGGTAGTAAACAGCTTTCGATTTTCAGATCAAAAACAAGATATTTTTGTAGTTCAAAATAATCTATAATCTAGTGAAGGTAAATCTTGAATAAGGAATCTTGATTATGTGAATATGGATCCCATTAAAACTATAACCAGGTCTATTGATGAAATCTTAATAAAAGCAAAATTATATGTAAATCCTCTTTGAAACCTAAACTCTAGTTTGGCAAGTTGCTTTATACGATCGCTTTCCTCTATATTCGATGACTCAGTTTTACGACATCTAGACAGGTTTTGATCTACAGACAACTACATAACAAATTATCTAGACAGATATTTGTAAATATCAACAAGGGCACGAGTTTATTAACATTAGAAAATTTAAATACAAATACAAAGCAATAAATACAAATGTACCAATTATACTATGTCAGCTCTGCGATAAATATAGTCCACATTAATATTCAACATTTTAAAGATCATTAGAGGAAAGATGACTAAAATTAATTTGGAATACGAATATTGGATACCCATTAAACAAATTTGAAAACAAAAAGTTGAATGATTAATATTTCGTCCTCTTTGACAACGAAGGACGAGAATATTCAAGCATAACAATAAACTTAGGACTTTAAGTACCTCTTATAGACTCTGAAGCAATTTCTTTCGAATCGTTTGGTGTCTTCGACGATCTCATTGCAGCCTATTCAATCTCAATAATGTACTGATTATCCACACCATTAAACTCGAGTAACGGTGCAGTGATGGGAACTTCCTCTACAAGACCATAAAATGCTCATCAAAATCGGCAGCTCGATTTTAAAGTTATGTCTGGAGGCATAAAAACAAAATTGGAAGTATCCTTTTAACAAGCTTTCTTTTAACTGTTATTATGTTTTTCTGACCTCTTAAATCGAATGTCCAATTAAGATATACTAGCTTAAGTTAATACAGTAAAAAGATTAGTTAACCTTGTTCAAGCTTGGGGCAAAAACACAACTTTTTACTTTCAAATCACATAAAGATTAATAGGAACGTAATGGCGTCGTTAAACATTATAACGTAAATCATTAATTAGTTTACTTAATCCATAAACGTAACATAGAAGTCAACAAACTTGAAGAAGATAAAAACTTAGCTTATCTACTTAATTTATTAAAAAAATAGCTACTTCGTTAAACAGAATTTCGACTGTACCCTTTGGAAAGGAAATTCGACGTGATTAATTTCACTGGCATCCGAGGGATTTGCTTCGTTCTAGAGTCACGCTACTCGCGATGTAAATCATCCGAATGCCGTACTGCCGATTTTAGGGTTCTTTGGATTTAATTAAAATTATTTACATTTACTACGACTTCCAAATCTTGCATTTCTAGTTTTTGAAAGTCAACTCTATCTAGATCGTCAATAAGTATAATAAAGAGATTAAAAAGAAATTCAAGCACATGAAGAAAGTAATGAAGTTTAAAGGAAATTAGTTAGTGAAGTGTACAGATCCAGTAGTTAAATCTATTCGTGTTTTTGCCATGTTTAAATTTGAAGTTAAGCAGGAATGCTTAGCTCCCACGCCACTGCAGCTGGTGAAAAGAATTTTGTATTGTCTTTATTCCGTTTAACTTTTGCTGAAAACACCTGCATTTTCTTTGGACTGCAGTCGAAATTAGAATTATTTTTTAAACTATTTCTATTTTATCGTCCATTGGTGTAAGGTTGTTTAAAGTACGGTATTTTAGCTTTTGTTTACGGTTCAACTTTCGGAATGCTATCGAAACTACTTGTGACTTATGTATTTTATCTTCAACGACTTTTAAAATACTCATTGAATCCTGGAGCAATGGAGAAAACTTCTCAAAATATGCAAACGTACAGTGATTTCGATATTTTTTCAGAAGGGTTTCAAGCATTTGCTTGCAGAATTTATCATTTAGGGAAGTGGAGGAGACCAGAAAGACCACAAATAGCCATATTATGGTAAAGATAATTAAGTGACTGCTACGATGAAAGTTTCTGAAACTAAACTCAACAACTGTTTTGTAACTTTCACTGTGAAAAAGTGAGTCTGTCTGTGATATCGTAGCTCCTCAAAGACTGAACAGATTTTGATCCGAATGGATCAAATGGATTTTGATAAGGATGGGAATTAACATAAGCAACGAATGAAGGAAATGTACTTTTGATACCTATTCATAAATATTGTCATGTTGTACATTTATCATAATCGCTAAAAAGTAAGAAACTTCTAAATTATTGCCTAGTGTTTTCTAGTTTTGGAAGTCAAAAAAATATTTTATTTGAATATTACAACTTATGCTTGACAAACATGGAAATATACTTCTAAAATAAAAAATAAAATAACTACCTATCAACGTAGTATGGAGCGTAGCATGTTTAATATTAAAAAGACACACAGGATAAGACATACAAAAATAAGAAATAGGACTAAGGCTACGGACTTTCTACTGTACGCTTAAAAATTGAAATGGAAGTGGGCCGGACATGTTCCATGTCTCAAGGACGATCGATGAACTCAAGCGGTGACGGCTTGGGAAGGTCCTATAGGATATCGTCAGAGAGGTAGACCCCATAGAAGATGGGAG